>JARUHE010313805.1:0-11856 GCA_031471125.1 Archaeomysis grebnitzkii | reverse complement strand
AACTAGTTACCTGTATAATGTAATCAAAAACATAACTAACTTAATTTGTATCACTGGTGTAACATAAGATAGAGTAAGATATTAGATTTATGTATCACCTGTGCTACAAGAAACGGTTAAAGTGTTAATGGACTTTTTCCCATTTGTTGTTTATTGTTTCTGGTTAACCAATTATTTTACAGATTAGCTGTTGAGTTAATTAATCAAATCAACTTCAAATTTAAACTCTTGTTTTGTAAAAGTTTTTCTGTGAGTTTGAGGTTCGAGAATAAGTAATAGCAAGTGGTTGCACCAATAGCTTTAAAAAGATATAAATTCTAATGTACTTATAAGTTTGGACGCCCCACGCACTAAAACTTAAATTTAATGTTTTAGCCGCCTCACGCCATAGACTTACATTATTTATAATTAAAAAAGAAAAAATAATACAATTTATATTTCTTTTTATTGATAAAAACCATTGAAATGATAAAATAGTATTTAAATCATGATATTTTATAATTTATTATTTAAATATTGAATTTTCACTGATTTATGGCAATACTACTAATCGTCGACCCTTTAAGCACAAAGGTTTAAAGTCGACCGACGTCATCCAAGTGATCATATCTCAGTTATTAGTTTGTTGATTTAAATGTACTTTAGTATCAAGAATCTTAAAGGTGTAATGCTAATGTAGGGTAATTATTAGCTGAATCTTCTTAAATTTGTAATGCTAATGTAGGGTAATTATTAGCTGAAAAAATTAAATAGTTAGTAAATAATGTATTTTTTTAAATAAATGGGTCGACATATAACCCTTGGTTGACGTTTAGTATGCTTAGCCTATATATTAATCTGTTGGTAAGAGTTTTTTAATTTATAAAATGATATAAATAAATTTAAATCATAAATGTTTATATTTGAGTATTAAAAAATAGATTAAGCAAAACTTATTCTCAATAAATGTTTAATGCTGAGGATTTTTTTTATGTTATAATCAATGTTCACAACTCATTTGGTTGGTAACATCTTTTTTGAAAAGATAAATCAATAATTAAATCTTGAATCTGTATGGTTGAATATTAAAATATTAAAACACACAACAAAGTATGAATAAATCTTGAAAGTTTAATTTTTTATTATAATTAATATTCATATTTGTTTGTTGGTAAAAGCTTTAGGGAAATAATAGAATACAATTTAAATAATAAATGTTTCAATTCATTGCTAACAAATATAACAAGTTTAATAAATGTTCAATAAATCTTCAAAGTAGAACTTTTTAAAATCATGATTGATATGTATAATTAAAAAATGTTTATTATGACTTGTCCTTTTTTTTATTAATAATTCAAAACAATTATTATGATTGATCATTTTTTTCATAACATGCAAAAATTACTGTATGCATGCAGAAAAAACCACTTTGCATGTGCATCTGAACGTAACCACTTTTTCTTATAATTCAGATATCATTTTGTTTTTGCATAATTTTCACAGTTGTTTTGGATCTTTATTCTTAGACGATAGTACCAGGCTGTATGAGAGTCCACCTTCGTCTTCTTTGTTTTCTTTTATTTCTTTTTCTTTTTCTTTTATTTCTTCTTATTTTTCTTTTATTTATTTTATTTTTATTTTTATTTTATTTCTTCTTATTGTTCTTTTTATTTTATTTCTTCTTCTTCTCCTTTTTATCTTTTTTTTTATTTCTTCTTCGTCTTCGTCTTCTTCTTCACAAAAGTGTTCATATTTATCAATTATTTTGGTTACTTCATTTGTTTTAATCATTTTTAAACTGATTATATTATTTCATTTTATGCATTGTTATTATTATATTTTTATACTATATATTATTATCATATTATATATTATTATTATTATTATTATTTATTGTAATACTGTATGATGCGAGTTTAAGAATAATCTAGAAGACTCAGCGAAAATGGCAACACTGAGAACCCCCAAAGGCATCCTTGAAATTGGGGTAAGGTTATCATAATAATTAAGGATAGATTGCAACGTTCAACTACCCTATCCGTAGTAGCATATATCCCTAGTTAGTGGCTGATCCTTGTCTATTAGCCACAATTTAGTGGCTATTCTATGGCTCCTTTGGAAAATAGCCAAAAATTAGCCATTGAAATGCTACTAGGGTATTATTTCTTTGGAGATGGTTCGAGCTATCACTAACTAAGTATACTTATTAATTACACATTAATTCACAGATGTGTATTCTGGCGACTCAGCAAAAATATTTAATATTGTTATTATTTTATTATTATTATTATTATTATTATTATTATTATTATTATTAATTATTATTAATTATTATTAATTATTATTATCATTATTATCATTATTATCATTATTATCATTATTATCATTATTATTATAATTATTATTATTATTATTATTGATATTGATATTGATAATTATATTGATGTTGATATTTTTATTATTGATGTTATTATTATTGATATTATTATTATTGATATTATTATTATTGATATTATTATTATTATTGATATTATTATTATTGATATTATTATTAGTGATATTATTATTATTGATATTATTATTATTGATATTATTATTAATAATATTAATGTTATTGTTATTATTATTAATATCTTTATTATTGATATTATTATTATTGATAATATTATTGATAATATTAATGTTATTGTTATTGTTAATTTGCTTGAGGAACTTACTACAACTCAAGAAATATTAACACCAAGCGACGTATTTGGGCAACATCGGAAATAAGATAGTATTACCTCTTTTTATGTCTATGAATATATTGAATATTATGATTATGTTTTTCATTAATAATTATATATATGTAAACAAAGTATTATTTATAAAGTTTTATGATTAATATTATGCATATAATTATTAGTGTATGTCTTAGTTAACCAAATTTGATCTATTATAGGCTTCTGGTAATTTACATTATTATTATTATTATTATTGTTATT
This sequence comes from Archaeomysis grebnitzkii, assembly GCA_031471125.1. Taxonomy (NCBI): domain Eukaryota; kingdom Metazoa; phylum Arthropoda; class Malacostraca; order Mysida; family Mysidae; genus Archaeomysis; species Archaeomysis grebnitzkii. Next base: position 8,893 of record JARUHE010313805.1, on the reverse strand, counting down.
ATTATTGTTATTGTTATTATTGTTATTATTGTTATTAATATTATTAAATTGTAGCATTAAATTGGAAAGTGATTTAACGAATATATTTTCGCATTATTTTTTGTAATATTGACACGGAAGGAAATTTGAATATTAATCTGTTTTCCATTTATATTCATTTGAAATTCATTTTCACTTTTTATTCTTTTAGATTTTCAATTAAGTTTTGTTTTATTTGTTTGGCAATTAATTCGATAAAAAACATTTAAATTGCGCCGTTTTTTTTATTTTTATGCAAATTTATTTCTATTCTTGTTGAGTAACATTTTTAAATAAGTTTGAGTGAAAATAAATTTTGAAATATTGTGAATTGTTTGAAACATTTTAACTTGGAATTACTTTTTTAATGTTTCTGTATTTTGGTTTCAGCACACTTTTCTTCTAAAATGTTTAGTTGTTTCATTATTTTATTTTGTGTTTATTGTACAATGTCAGTTCAAACAATAAGTTATAGTTTATTGCTCAGAATATTTAAAAAGTAGTTTTATTGTTTCTATTTCTAAAACTTTTAACTATAAAATAAAATCCAAAAATCTTTGTTTTGTGTTGGTGCTAGTTGAAGGATGGTCATGGTTATGATGACGACCATGGTGAAGTTGATGATGTAAAAGATGTATAAAATAAGTATAAAAAAGCAACGCTATAAAATGGCGTCCCATTTTCTGGGAGTGAAATAAACATTCAATCAGTGAATCTCCAACGATGGGAGATGTTAAAATATATCTTTTTCATGTCATGATGATCATCTTCATTGATATGACTGTGATGATGGTGATGAGGATGGTGACTGTGATGACAATGATGAATTTAATGATGGGAGCCAGTGAGAGCGGCGGGCTTGCTTGCCCAGTGGTATGACCTACTGGGGATGGGGCTGGACCGTTCGACGTGTCAAGGAGGGAGTGGGTCGACGACGACGACGACGACGACGACGACGACGACGACGACGACAACAACAACAACAACCAGAAAAACAACAACAAGAACGACAATAACAACGACCAAAATTGTGATGATGTAACCAATCATTAAAAATAATAAACATGCAGTGATGAAAATGTTGGTCCTTCTGAAAAAAACATCACCATTGTTTATAACTTAACTAGTAATATTAACGGCCCAGTCAGAAATTTTCAGCGTGTGGATCAAGTTTGAAGAGCGGTTAAAAACTAAAACTTAAGTCGCTTTATAACGTTTACAAGAGTTTATGGAGCGAACATAATAATAATAATAATAACAACCAACCAACCAACCCCAGTTTATGGAGCGAACATTCGAAATGTGGCAAACTCGTTGTTTTTTCGATGACGTCTTAAAATCGCTCAAGTTAGCACATTATTGATTCGCCATTATGGCAATTTTGAACAGTCATTGATACTTAATAAATTTACGCCGCCCAACCGCCATCAACACTTGATTATTGTAGTTTCAAAAGTGTTTGGAAACAAAACCAAACTCCTCTAAAAATTATTAAGAATGTTTAATGTTGTTTCTAAACAAAATAAACCGCCTCCAACATTACTGTAGTTTCAGAAGTGTTCTGTAACAACATTGATCGCCCCTGAAAATTATTAGTACCGATTAATGTTGTTTTTATATCCGCTAAATCGCTTTCAACATTTTTTGTCGTTTCTGAAGTGTTCTAAACGCCTCTATACGCCTCAAACCACCTAAACACAATCAAAAAACGCTTCCAAAGCGAGCAAAATTTATGATTGGAGGATCATCAGTCTTATTAGTAAAATTAATGACAAAAAATATTATATTTATTAACACCATAGATTTCAATACTATCAGATTTATTATTTGCATTATTGTTAATATCATTATTATGTTTTTTTATTCATTTAATTATTGATATTATTAGTATTACTACTATTATTGTTGTAAATATTAATGTTGTCATTGATAATATTAATTATACTAAACATGGTGAACATAAATCATTAAATATTACAAAAGGAAGTCGTAATTAAATTATGTGATAAACCCCAAAAGTTATAATTTAATTTTAACTTTAAAATATAAATCCCATCAAACTCGTTTTTCTATAAGATTCAAATCATTTTTTTCAAACTTAATATTCAGAAGTTTGGAATTCTTCTAATTACTTTATATTGCCAAATAGTTTTAATTAAAAGAGTATACAATAATAATTACAAAAGTTAAAATAGCTATTATAAATTTTAAATGATAATTAAAATTAATAATAAAAATAATAATTATTTAACATATAAAAAATAGGAGTAAAAAAATTAAAAACAATAACAATTGAAATTAAAAACAATACTAAAAAAGTTAAATTTAAAAATGCATGTATTTGGACAGAACGAAAGTATTGTGAAATTATCTACACCCTTTATAAATTCATCTGTAGTTATGTACTGTTAAGAGAAATAAAGAAGGTGAAAGATAAGGCAAAATATCGAATCAGAGATAAAATATTGGGATAATAAAATGATTAATAAAGGAAGTTTTAAAACAATTGTCAAAGATATGAGTGAGTACATGAGTTTGACACTTTTAGTAGATGAGTAAATGTTAGAGTGAGTGAATCTATGAAAACCAACATATTCATTAATAACTAGAGAAATAAGAATGGTTATTTAGTCTAATAAATGCTGAAATTACTGACATATTTAATATAACAGATTGCTGACTAGAATTATGAAATATACTGCAGCATAATATCAAATATCACATTTTTTATCGTATAATGGTAGTGCAAGACTGAATTATACGTTATTTATTACACAAGAGATTCTGTATCAAGGAATTAATGTCATTTGTTATTATTAATTTAGTTAGATAGATTAATTTAATTAATTTAATAATATATTTCATTTTTATTCAATAAACGAAACTGAAACTGTAAATTTTTTTTTGAAAAATCGCATTTGGATAGCAATAAATAAAATAGACAAGTTTAACTTTACTTAAATGACTTATTTAGGCTACAATTAATAAAACATACGAATGTACAGTAAATTTACTTGGAGGACTTATTTTGTGAATACAGTTAATAAAATGACTTATTTTGGCTACAATTAATGAAATATATAAATTTAAATGTACTTAAAAGACGTATTTGGGCTACAGTTATTGAAATATACAAATGAACATGTATTTAAATAAAGTATTTGGGCTACAGTTATTGATATATACAAATGTACATATACTTAAATGCCTTTTTTGGGCTACAATTAATAAAGCATACAAATGGACATTCACTTAAATGACTTATTTGAGCTACAGTTGATAAAATATACAAATGTAGATTTACTTAAATGACTTATTTTGGGTACAGTTATTGAAATATACAAATGTACATGTATCTAAATGACTAATGTGGGCTACAATTAATGAAATAGACAAACTTTTCTCAAATTAGAGTACAATAAACATTAAAACAAATAAGTATATCATGAATGTAAATGTATCGCTGGCATAAATCCAATTTCCAATAGATTTTTAAATCCAGTTTTCAGAACTTATTAATTAACCAATTTAAAAAAATAAAAATAATAAAAGACATTGATAAAAATTTGAGAAGCTTTTGAGAATAGAGAAATATGGAGAGAAGAGCTCATGTTATTTTGAGAGATAAACAAATTTTTGTTCTTTTTCATAGAAATAAAAAAATGTTTGAAGTTACAACCAAATTTTTATTTTAAAATCATTGTTTTCTTACAAATATATTGTCAACGAAAAGCTTACACATATAATTAGGGTTTGAATATTATTCAGTATTTTATTTTTGTACACCATCTAATTTAATATAAAAAACATAGTCAAGTTTTTTAAAAGAAAACAGTAACCTATAATAATACTCAAAGGGCTTCTACTGTAATATAAAACAAAGATTATAATAATTTAAATTTTGGAAACATAACCTATGCTGTAGGCCTGACAACTAAGTATGTATTTTATTTACCAATAGCAACATACAAGTAAAATTTATGTCAAGATATTTTGAATTTAAATTTGACTTATCTTATATCTATCAACATTGTTTAACACTCAACGAAACATAAATAACAACAAAACTCTATTTTGATAAATAATTTTAAATTAATTATGAACTGTAATTATTTTTTAAAACATTTGAGATATTGATATTGTCTTTATAAAGACAAAATAATTCATACCAAATCATTTTGTTGTGCTAGCTTCTTTATCCTCAGAAAATGTTTTATTATTATAGAAAATTGTTTTAAGGTTTTTTTTTTCAAAGTTACCACAAAAAAGATGTTTTTTTTTATCTCAAAGGCAAAAACAATTTTGTGTTCCTGGTTTGTAAGCGTATGTCCAATTTGTTTATTGACGTTCATAAAAGATTTTTAGTCGAGTTTGTTAATGTTTTTAAATAAAAAACAACTATTCTCGGACATGGGATAACATTTAGCTATATTTTTTTCTCTTAAATATAACTTATATGTGAAACATGTTGTTGGTGGCTTTTAAATGGCTTCCTATTGGAAAGTTTGGAGTTTATTTTGTACCGTTTGTTGATGGACATCCTATTGTTGCCTTCATTATTATATGTTTACTAGTATTTGTTTTTAATCATTAAAAATATATTTACATTGAAAAACATTGCATAGAACGTGAGCGCCCTTTGAGCACTAGACGGTGAAAAACTGAACTACGCAGTTAATGATAATTAATTAGTCTAACATCTTTTGTTTGTCTAATTAGATAATCTTGTTTAATTAGTGTTCTTCAATTTAATGTTCAGCTCCTCAACAAAAAATCTTCACCAATTTTTATGATTTTTTTTGTTCATTAATTTCAACTATTTTATGTTTACTCGAATTTTTTTACTCCTCTCATTTTTTTTCTCTTATTTGTTTTAAAGAATGTTTTAGAAAAATAATTCTTTCTATTCAAATTTTATTTACTTGCAAACAAAAATTTAATTTTGTGTATTTCTTTTTTTTGTTTAATGGTGTTAATTTTAACCAGTGTTTTGTTTACTTGCAAACCAAAATTTAATGTTGTGTATTTTCTTTGTTCAAAGGTGTTAATTTTAACCAATGTCAATTCAATTTTATTTTAAACTCGTTAGAGTATTTTGTAAGAACTTTCACAATTTTTGTCGAGCGTGCATACCAAAACTCTACATAGGCCTAACAGTTCCGATGTCGCCGTCCTCGTCCTCGTCGTCGGCGTTAGACAATGACTTCAATGCTTATATCTTCTTTACTATTTTTTTTTCATATAGGCTTAATACATTACTAGGCATTTTTATTTGATTTTTTTCTTATTTTTGTTTGATTTATGCATCAATGGATTGTTAATAAAGTATACATAAATAGTCCCTAAGGTGATTTTTTTTATTGAATGATGTTTTCTCACTTTGTAACCCATTTTGATTTACTTAGAAAATGTTTATTATTTTCATTTTTGTATACATAAAATAGTCTATAATGTGATTTTTTTATTAAATGTTGTTTTCTCACTTCGTAACACCATTTATGATCGACTTTGTATATAAAGTTACTGAATGAATAATCACGAGGCATTTGAACCGTACAGTTCGTGGAGTACGAGTTTCTGTTGAGCGTTCATAGCAAAGCTCTTTATGGGCGTTGCAATTCCAATTTCGTTGTCGTCTTCGTCGTTGGAGTAGCTTCATTGGCATTTATTACCTTAGTTTGGTTTCCTCTTATGGACGAGGTCAGGTTTAATTGGTGTAAAGGAAATATGGCTTCATTAAAATGTATTATGTATTGTGTGCTTTTTTCTTACTGCCAAACGTCCTGATTCGGGATTTCTTTTCTTTTAAAGATTGAATTGGGTTATCAGCATTGTTTATAATTTGAATGGGTTTTTAACCAATTTTATGTTAGTTAGTTGAAGTATAATCTTCGTGGTTTGTAGGTACTGAATACCCTCCGGGTATTCATTTATTCATTCATCGTTGGCGTTAGACAATGACTTGAATACTTATATATCATCTATACTATTATTATTTCTTTTCATATAGGCTTGATTATTGGCTTTAATATAATACAAGGTATTTCATTTTATCACTTCTTATCTACAATTTTTTTTCTTATTTTTGTTTGTATTATGCATCAATGGATTGGACATATATGAACTTCATAATATGAAGTATATATATAAATAGTCTCTAAGGGGATTTTTTGATTAAATAGCGTTTTATTTTTTGTAACACCATTTTTGATTAACATTTCTGATTTGGACATAGAAATTTGTTTTGATCAAATTTTTATGTTTTGTTTTCATTTATACAACAATGGATTGGAAATTAAGTATATATTAATAGTCTCTCAGGTGATTTTTTGATTAAAAGATGTGCTCTCAGTTTTTAACATATTTTTTTAGATACTCATGAATGGTTTCGAGACATTTGAACCGTTCGGTTCGTGGATTACTAGTTAATAGTTTTTCTAGAATCATACACTATTAAAGTACACTTTCATATCTAGATTGTAACAAATTTTATAATTATACATAATTTCCAACGAATCATTTCCGTTCTAAGAAGTTACAGTGAAATATTTGCCCCAAATGTTCCACAAAAACTGTTTTACTATGAAATTCCCTTTTCCACATAAATCTGAAGATATTTTACTATAATGTGTATCTTAAAGAAAAACATTTTGTACGACACTAACATAAGAGTTGTAAAAACGTCTCAATTGAAAACTCAAAAACTAATATTTCTTATTGTCTTTTATTTTTTCTGTTTTTCTAAGGTTTCGTTTTTTACAGCTTGTGCAAAAAACGTCCTGCTTAGTATAAGGTTTTAATACAGTCAATGTATAAAGACTCTTACCTTAGCACGTATTATAAGTTTCCTTCCCCGAGCGAAGGTCTTTGTACGATGCAGAAAATTATTGAAAGTGCTAATAAGAAAATAGAAAAATGTTTGTTTAGTTGTTTGCCCAAGACAAGCTCCTGAGACGTCACAGATGGTGAATTATTACCATGCAACCGTTTTCATTTGCCAGAGAAAAATAATAAAAATAATAAATAATAAAAACTGAAAGAAAGTGAGAGTGAGGGAGAGATAGAAAGGTGAGGGGATAGTTCCAAACTGAAGGAATAGCAATTGCTTGTTTCTATCTTTAAATTTCGTTTTGGGCATCGTTCTGAAATATTCCTAGTTTGGAGTGCATTAAAGAAGGATTTGTCCGAGTTGTCACTCATAAACTTGTTTCTTGGGTTTTCATTCGCCATAGACTGAGGTTAATATTGTACGCCAACATAAAACATTGAAAAATCTAAAAAAATTATGTTTATCATTTATTGTAAAAATAAACTATAAATATTGTTGAGAAAGATGGCTATTCCATAGACGTAATATAACGAAGTATATGGATTATTCCCACAAAATGTTCGCAATGCGCAGTAATATCTTAGACAAAATTTATTTTCTATCAAAAAAAATAATATTTCTAGTATAATTATTTTTATCAATTCAATTAAGTTGTGGCTTATCCAACGAATTTGATTATGTCGTGAACATTTCAATAATGCATGAAATTGGTTTATAATTCAATTTCTAAATTCTCACAAAAATGGAAAAATGTCTATATTATTTTTTTATTTTCAAAATGTGTTCACACAATAAATTAGTCGATGAACTATTTTCAATAATCTATTAAGTAACTTGATTAGAAATGAATGTTTTGAAATTTTAATAAATTTTGTATTAAAAAAATAAATCTTATTAATTATTAAACATTTTTAAAAATTACCAATCTTGTTGAAATATTGTCTTCTTCTTTTGGAACATTAATCCTGACACCCACACACATCATGATGATTTGACTCGTTTAGTGTCCCATAGTCATGCATACCTGTATATGCTTGTGTGTGTGTGTGTGTGCGTGTGTGTTTATATATATATATATATATATATATATATATTATTCTGATTGTGCGGATTACATTTGTGTAATTAAATTCGTTGTTGTCATGATAAATATTTTATAATTAACGAAATCCGTTCATCGGCTTATTTCACGTTTTTTAATTAATTATTTGTTAAATTGTACTATGTATTTTTTATTGTCTACCTGAAAAAGTTACATAACTAAGCGTTTTTAAAGTACGTACATAACCTACTACGTTCAATCAAGTAAAAAAATAATTATTATTCAACTTAGCTTAAAGGCGAGTTAAGAGATATGAAAAGTAACTCATACACTTAAATATAAAATGTAATGAACGCAGATTTAATTTAAACTAAAACTATTTCGGGCAGCTACATCAATAAACTCATAATTTACTTTATCAATAATAATAATAAACGACTATAGATACTCAACCAATAATAATAACAAAAATTGATACAATTGCTAAATCAATAATAATTATATGATAATAAAAATCAAATATTTTATTGAATATAAATTAATATATTATAAAATCTTAAAAATGTTTACTTTTACATATTTCTATTTGAATATAATTAAATTTAATCAAACCTTTATTTACTTTACATAAAATCTGTTAAGCATTTTTTTTTCTCTTATTTTGAAAATGAAATATGTAAATTTATTGTTTTAGAATTTCTGCAATTTTTAATTAAACATTTCTTTCATATTTTCTCTTTAATCACAATTTGTTTCTTCAGAGCAATTGCAATGTTGCTTAAACAATAATTTGCAATGCATGTTAATATGGGACGCTTAAGTTATTAATTAGTTGGTTAAATTCAAATAATTTGATTTTAACATAAAATCGGAAAATGCATTTACTTTAGTTTCCAGTGTGTAGCCAATACACACACACACACACACATGCCCCCCTACACACATATACACACACACACATATACACACACACACATATACACACACACATACACACATATATA
>JARUHE010313794.1:0-11856 GCA_031471125.1 Archaeomysis grebnitzkii | reverse complement strand
TACCTTTTTAAGAGAAAGTCAAACTCAAGATTTAGATCTATTAGTAGCATTAACATTGTTCCTAATTACCAGATTCGCCACAGAAAAGTACTTTTATAGTTCTTTTGGTAACAACTCCGAGGTGTTAAATGGTTAAATGTCGAGGTGTTAAAGGGTTATATCTCCTAGTATACGAGTACTTCACAACAAGGGATAACCAACGATTGAATTTGTTCAAGTGATAAATTTTAAAAGTAATCGATCTACAGCGAGAGTGCAGGTGATTGTGTTAAATTGAATCTTATTGAACACGCAATATGTTTTGTCTTTAATAAAATAAAATAAATAATGTAAAATAGAGAAATGTTTTTTATTAAATTAAATATAAAAAAATATTAAAATACGGAATGGATATAAACCAAATACGAGTAAAATTAATTTATTAGTGAACACAAACAGTTGTCGGTTATACTGACAAGTATTCCAGTGGTTATGTCAGAGAAACAATTAGCCTATAAGACCATGTGATTAACAACTGAAGCAACAATCACTACATGAACTACAGAAATAGTAGGTACAACATGAATAGCCTTAAAGTGATACTCGTCAAAACCAGATACATCTTCATTGGCTATAACTAATTACATTCAAAACTCACATAAATTATTCTCACAATGTAGCTTACAGCATTTTGCAGCCAATGCACCAGGTATATCTCGACCGACTAACAACATATTAAATGCATGTAAGATTTTGTAGAAAATAATACAAAAGTACATACACATTTGTGAGAATAAAAATATAAATAAGCAAACTAATAGTTATATATTTTCAGAGTGTAACATCCATTCGGGATTAGATAAAGTTGGGTAGAACACCAGCTCTTAAAACAAAAAAATTTAGGTCTAGGAAATCTTTTCACAAAAAGAATTTGGTCCAAAAAAACGTTACTGAAATAATTTTCTTATTCTAAAAAATTGGATACATCTTGTTTGAGTATAAATCCTCGTTACTGATAAATTTAAAAGTTGGAATTTAAAAAAGTGGCGGTCCTTATGAAATACGACAGCTTTCCATGTATTGTAAGCAGACCTTGTTAGTGACGTGGACATGCCTTCACATGTTATATCCTAATGTATTAGTGACCTGGACATACCTTCACCTCCTTCTTTGCAGGAAGTATGTTATGTAAAATTATATACACAGTTTCACGAGGACTACTTTACTTATACACAATTATTTCTATCTATTTATATTGTGTATAGATAATTTATTCCTTGTGAAACTGTGTGTTTAATTTTAAAAAACAAAACCTAGAACATTGTTTCCAACACTATACTATATTCTAATGTAAGAAACAGTTTGAAATACATTACCATATTATTTCTTAAGCTTAAACTATTATGTTGTTTTTAGATTTGCAATTTTTTCTGTCTGCACACCATAGAATGAATTTGAAACAATGTGCGACAAGTGCAATAAAATATATGAAACTTCATAAATAATGACAAGTATAATACTAATAGTAATTTATTTTCTAATTCTCATTTCTTATTTTTAATGTTTTATATATTTGTAATTTTAGTTTACATGAGAATCATTTTATGTTGTGAATATTGATATGCAGTGGTTTCTCCCTTTAATTTTGTTTTTAGTTATATTTTTTATGCAAGGGTCTTTTAAGCTAATTTGTGACGTCACAGTAACGTCACATTAAAGGTAGGTAACTTAAATCACAAAGCGTTGCTATGATTGGTGAATAAATACTGTCTTAGATTGCTTTGTCATCATTAGTAAATGGTCCTTTTGTCCCATCCATTGTGCTCTGGATGGAGAACGCTCAAATATAAAGTTACCACCAATTTTTATTTGAAAAATGAATTTGTTGTCAAACGAAATCTTGTCTAAAAATATATGCCTACAAAAAGTTTAGTTAAAAGACCAAATTCGTAGATTCATTCAAAGCTGCTTTGGCGTTCAATATTACATAACACATTGAAAGTTTTTTTTTCAAACAAGCAGTCTCCATCTCTTTTTTCAAATATATCCTAAATTCGTTTTAGTCCATACAAAATACATACAATAAATTCCAACCTTTGATTTAATTTTTATCTCAACCTTTCAGTTAAGCTATGTAACCTGTCTCCGTTCTGTCGACTAGGTAAGTACACACAACATAATTCAGAAATATAAGCTGTTTGGTTGTTCGGTTAAATTCTTATTTCTCCCTCCCAAGGGGATTAAAAAGATTTTAAGAACCATATGCATTTTCAAAAAAAAGCAAAACCTTTGGGCTACAATTCACTCTCGTGTTGTAGCTCCTACCTACACATAAACACACACACACATACACACACACACAAACACACAAACACACACACACGCACACACACACATATCTTTGCCTTATGTATATAGATAGATAACTGGCACTGTTCCCCTAAAAGTATCCAGCAACTATAAGCTCAGGGTTGATAAAAATAATTAAAATAAAACATACATTTGCAAACAAACTTTATCCATAAACACTATTGCCACGCAATTAATAGCAAACATTCAACTATAACAGCACAAAAATACACAAAACTTTAGAATAATATTTAAAATTATTAGAGAAAAAATAGGTCAAAAATAATTTTAATAGATGTAAAACAGTAAGTTAAAATGGAATAAAAACAAAAAGTAAATTCATATAATTTAAAAAATATAAACTAAAGCAGCAATAATAATGACAATAATAAAGTAATTACTAATAAATTTGTCAAAAATATAAATAAAATATTTGATAATATAATAAAAATACAACAATAATTGTTTTATTATGAAATTATTATTTATTATTCCTACAGAAACAAATTAAAAAAATAATAATAAAAATTCTGAACTGAAAAATGATTTCACCTTTTCTAGTTTTGAAAATAAATTCAATTGAACAATGAAATCTGTAATAATTGAAACAAATTGAAACAAACAATCATCGAAACAAAACGAAACAAAATGAAACAATTCGAAACAAAGCAAATTGGGTTCAATAAAATTCTCAGTCGAGAGATAACGGCATTTAGAAATTTTGAGTCGTTTTTGAAAAATAAAGAAAAAATGGAATCTCAATAAAGACAATTTTGAATTTAATTGAAAAAATAGAACAATAAAACATTCATCCAAAATATCTAGTAATTAATGTCATCAAATATTTTGTTTAAAAAAATTGAAAAGTTTTGAAAATTTTCCACAGTTTGGAAATCAGTCCTTGATGTTTTTAATTAAATATGAATTCAAAGTTGAAAAGAATCCACCGGAATATTTATTTCAAGCTTTGTTACTGGATTCATTTATTTTGCTTGCATGTCAATGAAAATATATGTTTGTGTGCGTGTGCGTGAGTGTATCTGTGTGACTGAAATATGCCATTTTTTATATATAAATGGTTCAGTATTTTTCTTTAACAGTGATATATGTATACACACGTTTTAAATCAAATAATTGCGCTTGCATCAACACACACACAAACACACACACACACGTGTGTGTGTGTGTGTGTGTGTGTGTGTGTTTGTGTGTTTGTGTGGGTGTGAGAGTGTGTGGGTGTGCGTTTGGGTGTGTGTGATTGTGTGTGTATGTTTGCATGGGCGTGTGTGTGTGTGCGTGTCCATACGTACGTGCATATCCATATATGTGTGCACCTCTGCGTTCGTGTGTATGAGTGTTTGTAAGTGTTTGCTAGTGTGTGTGTGTGCGTTCACTCATATATCTTTCATAGCGATGGCTTTGTAAACACTTTTCTGTAAATATTTTGTGAATAATTTTTGTATTTTAACAAAATGTAAAAAGTCGTTGAATTTATTTGGCATTTTGAAACATGATTTGGATTTGATTTAACTTTCGAGAATTTATCATAAAATAATTTTGGAAAAACTCGTTTGTATGAAAATATGTTTTTATGTTTTTGTTTTAGTTGTTGACATTTTGTTCTGTTTTAAATTTGGATTCATTATTGTTTATGGTTGAATGAATAGTTCTCTTTTGAAAAAAAAAACACTATTGTTTTATGTTTATTGTATATCGTTTGTTCATGCTATAATAGTTTTATTGGTAATTAGGTAATCTAGACCAGTGCTTCACAAACAATCAGGTATAGCAGTTTTTGTCAATGTGCCAGGGACCAGAAATAATTGGTAGTATAGTATTAATTTATATATAAGAAATATAATAAAAGTTGACAAATAATAGTAAACAAATAATAATATATAATATAACCATTTTATAATTTAAATATTCACTAATTTAAAAGGTCAGTCTTCTTGTTTGTTTTTCCGGTCATCGTTCAATTGAGAGCAATGCCACGCGCAATGTAGAATAAATATCCATTTTATTTATGTAGGATATCCACCCTTAGTAGCATCTATCCCTAGTTAGTGGCTGCTCCTTGGCTATTAGCCATCATTTAGTAGCTATTCTATGGCACCCTTGGAAAATAGCCATGAATTAGCCATTTAAATGCTACTAGGTCATATTATTTATGTAGGAAATGGGAGACAAATTTTCAGATAAATTTCAGTGAGCTCAGAATGTTTTGCTTTCACTGTACTCTAATGGAACCAAATGATGTTGTAGATTCGAGACTTTTTTTCAATCATTCGTCACCAGCCAGCTCTAGCAATTCATCCTCCATAAAGACACTTCAGTCATCTTGCGGTTAAGAAACGGATTTCGATTCACCAATTCCCTTTCCGTCGATCTTCTTGTGCTGGAAAGTAAAACTGAAACCGGTCTGCCAGATTCCTCATAATATTTCAGTAGAGATGTAATATTAAGGTTTTCGCTTGCATCAGCGACGATTATCGATAACATCCTCTTGATAATCGACTCTTCCATAGTTCTAGCTTTCGTTTCTATTCTTCGAGCTTGTCTGTCATTGTAAAACACCAAACTATCGTTCCCTGTAGGTAGGTGTTTAGGTCATTAAAAATAGCAAAGATATCCGCCAAATAAACAAGCATGGCCAACCTATCACATTTCCAAACAGTGGTAACCATTTTAGTCCTGAAGAAACTCAGCAAGCTCTTTTCGTATCTCAAACTCACTTGACAATAATTTCTCCATCGATAACCAACATACATCGGTTTGTAATAAAAACTCTTTCTGATTACCTCCCACATTATCACAAAATGCAGTGAATAGTTCTGAATTTAAAGCATTTTCCTTCATATTGTTCACAATTTGTACAGCCTCGCTCAGCACACTGCTTGTTTGACTTAACATTTATTTCTGTTGCAAGGCTTTCTCGTTGAAGGAAGCAGCGCGTCGACTTTCATCCTGGGGCAATCACCTCAATCTTGGTAGCCACTCCTGTCATTTGAGCACCCCCATCAAAACATATGCCTATATAAAACTTGAAATCCAGCCAACATTTTTAACACTTCAGAGCAAGTTATTTGTGTTGGTAGTGAAGCAAGGAAAAAACAATCAGAATTTATTTTTTTGTGGAATGTAAAATGTAATAGGACAGTAAAAAAATGTAAAATCTAAAAAGAACAGTAGAAAAATGTAAAATGTAAAATGTAAAATGTAAAATGTAAAATGTAAAATGTAAAATGTAGAATGTAGAATGTAGAATGTAGAATGTAGAATGTAGAATGTAAAATGTAAAATGTAAAATGTAAAATGTAGAATGTAAAATGTAAAATGTAAAATGTAAAATGTAAAATGTAAAATGTGAAATGTAAAATGTAAAATGTAAAATGTACAATGTAAAATGTACAATGTACAATGTACAATGTAAAATGTAAAATGTAAAATGTAAAATGTAAAATTTAAAATGTACAATGTACAATGTACAATGTAAAATGTAAAATGTAAAATGTAAAATGTAAAATGTAAAATTTAAAATTTAAAATTTAAAATTTGAAATTTAAAAATTAGAATGTAAAATGTAAAATGTAAAAATGACTAAAAAATAAAAGTATAAAACTTAATCTTTCTCTAGCCAAGTGAGGGTATCTGGTAAAGTCTTGGCTGCTATATGACTGATAATTGAATGATTACTATATTACACCAGTAAGCTATGTTAAATATAAATATAATAATTTTACTGATAAGTTATGCTCTGCAGTGCATAAGGCAAAATTATTGAAACTATGTTGTTGTTTTTGTTTTATGGAAACTCACCGCGTACCGGCAGCTGATGACTAGCGTACCAGCACCGCACCTGTGCTATGTGTACCACCACTTTGAGTATCACTGTTTTTTATTGCGTTTTCACCAAAATTTTATAATTTAATTTTGATCAAATTAAGCAAAAAAATTGTTTAATTTTCAATTATTCTATAATCAAATGTCGACGCACACGATTGTGCACATCTTATAAACATTAAGTTCAATTAGCGTTCCATGATAACTTACGAGTTTTCCACCTACCAAGAAATACAACTAAAGTTGATGAAGCTAACTATTATAGCAACAAACTAATCTGGAACAAAGTGGCTAAATCTGGTTTAGACCAAATGTTGCGTCCCCTAATTTTCTAAAAGTCAACCTTCGGGTCAGCATTAGTTTCGACCTCTAGCTTGCACTCTATTGAATACAACACCACGGGTCGTTTGTCCACAAATGAATCTTATTCGGATTCGAGCAATGCAATGGTGCTGAACTTTTGTTATATTTTCTTCTAAGCTCTATTTGTATTTCTATTGAGTTATTTGGTTCTTCCATATGCATACAACTTATGTGGAAGATTCAGATTGGCAAAGATAAAACAATTAAATTTGAGTATTATTATAAATTCAAACTAACTTTTCGATGCAAGGAATTCTTACAAATTTATATCGTCAGTAAATTAACTCACCATCGTTTAAATAATGGAATGTGTGTGTTTATTAGCTGCCGACTTGTTTAAAAAAGAGAGTGTGTTTGTAGAGAGAGAAAGTTAAAAAATTGAAGCCATATCAACTACCTATACGGAATGAATTACGGTAGTCCAAATGTGATTACATCTTCTGAAACACTGTATATAAATAAATAAATAAACAAAACAGAACCTGTGATACATGTAAGTATGCAAAGTAGGTTTGTATAGCAGGTAAGCTAACCTATTATGTATATTTTATATAAACACCTGTTTGGGCACCAAGGTATACTAATACCAACGCCGACTTTACTACAGGCCTCTTACTTACTTGCCATGAATTTTTGACTATTACAAAAACCATTGGATACCAACCATAACCGTGATTACGATCAACTTTTTTCCATCTCTGATCAACTTTGTTGATCATAGATCACTATCTTAACACTGATCGAACAACAAAAAAGTTAATCCTGTATCAATAAAAGATGGGTCGAGAACATATTTTGTAATAGGGATTTCGGTGTGAAAGACCTGTACTAGAGTCGACGTTGCTAATACACTATGAACACGTTTGGGTATGTGGCCATTATCTAAGTAAATTGGTATTTTTTTTAAATTAATGCACAGTATGTTTGAAAATCTTAAGTATAAACCGATCCACCACAAAATATGCATGGTCAAAATGATGCCCAAATGCAAGGTCAAACATCAAGGTCAAAAAACGATATATAAAGGTCGAACATCGAATTCAATCACAGATGAATATAATGAACAATAAAACAGTCAAATGTCGTGGTTGAATAATGTTTTACACTTCAGAGCTATACAACCCCTGAAAATAGTCAACCAACTTAAATTGAGTTTGATCTTCGTTCGAATAATGTCAATAGGAATTATTAATTGCTGATATTTAAATTGTATAAAATCTTTGGCATTCATAATTCGATTAAGCAAATTCTGTCTAACCATATTTGCCGTTTGAAATTTTGTTTTAAGTTATATTGACCGTTTTAAATCAATAGTATTGGTACGTATATATGACCATTTGTAATAAATATATTGTGTTGTCTTCTAAAATGCGTTGTTTAATCATGTGGTGTTGGTTATTATTAGATTTTGATAATTATAAAATAGTTGTGGTTTTAAAACACAGTTTTAAGTTATTTTTCAAGTTTTTTCTTTTAATGAGAAATTACCAATAAACCATTTATAATGTGAGGTTAGGTATTTGAAGTTTATGTATTAATGATACATTGTATTTAAAACAACGTGTAACATTTACAATAAATTCATAAAAATAAACTCCACTGATAAAAAACACTATTATAAAACCAACAACAAGGGCACCATCTTAATTAAAGGAAAATTATTATTTTAGTACTAATAGATTACTTAATATAAATTACAAAAAAGTATAATGATTATCCATCACAAGAAAAAGATCGATTTTTGAAGTTTGTATATTAATTCAAAATAATAAGATAATAAATTTCAAAAATGAGTAAAACAAGCTTTTTTATTTACATAGTATAAAATCAATTGTAGTAATGTTTTATTTAGACTACACAAGCAATAACTTTTCTTTAATTGCGCAACTGAATAAGGCTTCATTGTTGATGTAATTTGAGACGTGTGGTTTGAGGTTTTATGTTGATATGAAGCACTGAAATGCCTAGAAAATCCTAATCAATAATTAATCTCAAATAAAATAAAAATAATACAACCACCTTAAACAAATTATACAAAGCTTCAATATAAAGAGTTTCAAGTACATACAGTACATGGATCAACAATAGCACAAGTGAGGTAAGCTGTATGTTATTTGAATGTAGACTACCTCACTTGTGCTATTATCGATCCAATTATATATATCGGCTTACTTAGTTTTTCATCTAATCAGTTTTGTCTTAGTACAAAAAAACGTATTTTTATTAACAGTTTTTTTCGTTCTGGTAGTTCTCTGTAATAATTAGAAGTTATTTCCTAGTATTTTAACTAATTGTCAAAACATTAACAGCTATTGTTAATGAAAAAACATAATTAGTTTGTTTTTGTACATAAGTTTAATCTAAGATTTATTGTGTTTGTTTCGTAAGGTCTATAAATGTCTGTATATCTTTTGTTTAGCTGTCCAAAGTTAATAAGAATCATATATTATTTAAAAGTTAGTCATATCTACAAATCTTACTAGAAATTAAATCCTATCGAAAATCCAATAACTCAAAAATTATTTAATTATGTATTTATAATTGTTTGTATTATGTTATTACTAATATTACTGTATTATATTTTGTTATTTGTTTTAATACATGTTTTTATTTATGTTGTTACATTTTTTATTTATATTAACATATTATATAACCATATTGACATGTCAAAGTGTTGGACTGAAACCAATCTGTAAACCCCAAAGACATAACCACTAAGTTATCACTTATGAAGACTAGAAAATTGAACCATTTATAACTTGATTAATAAAGATGAATTTTAATGACCAAAGCCATCGGAAATTATAAGTAAAACAATTAGTCAAAACCGAATTCAAATCAATTTCAATTCAGTTCATCAAATTTTCACAAAATTCGTTACAATTTTTCCTTTAATAGTCTTAAAAATTTACATAATTTGCGGAGATTTTTATTAATATTTTAAAAGGTTTTAAAAATTTCAACACAAATTTCGCTTTTTTTTTCTTGGCTTAATCTAATTCTATTTGTGCGTTTTTATGTTGAGATTCTTACATTTCAATTATATCATTTTTTGTTTTTTTATAAATAAAACCAAAATATTGCATCGAAATTAAAACTTGTGTTTTATTTATGATTAACACTTTTTCATCAGATTAGGCTTTAATTTTGAAAATAGTTTTGACTTCTTAAAACTAAAATAAAGAAGAAAATCTATAAATATTTGTTCTGTATTAATAATTTATGTACCAAAACATTGAAAATAAGTGGGTAAGAGATATCGTTGCGTGTATTTGCTCAATCATTTGTAGACAGCAACGCTGAGCTACTTTACAATTGTTGTTTTCTATTGAGCGAGACAAACGTTAAGTTGACACCGCTTTTGTAGTGAATTTTTAAACAAGTTAACATATCTACCACAAACGAAAAGTAATTATGATTATGATAGCAACAACCAACAAAATAATAAAACCACAATGCTGTGGTAACAAAAGGCGTTTGTGGAAATGGACTGGCCCACATATCTTAATTGTAATGAGGAAATGTATCCTAAAAGTGGAAATATTTGTATGTCGGCGATAGCATTTATGAATAATTTTATTGAAGCAGCAAATCAAACAAAACTGTTGATTGTGAGCTCAAAACCAAACCTTATAATGACATCTCGACATCGCTAAACGTAATAAGAAATCTGTAGGATGGGTATCCTAAAATATTTAGGTTTCCTTGATATAGACCATCGTATAGTATGATTGGAAGAAAAAATAAAGCTAGTTTCAATTGAAAATGTATCTGAAATTAAATACGTTCTACTCAAACTATTATTCGTAATCATTTCTGAAATACTTGAACATGTTGATTTATTAAATAAAACGATTGAAGGAAGAAAATAAAAAAGAAGAAACAGTTCTTATAAATATTTAATTTACGAAACTTTGACAAAATCCTTAAATACAAAACAACGAAAGTCAGAAAAAAGTTCCATTTAACGGAATTTCCCGCGAAAATTAAACGGAATTGGCGGGTAATCCTTCCATGTGATTCGCTTTATCACTGAAAATAAGACGCGATCTATTTATTCATTTATTGTAATAGAATCGGCAACCCGAATTTTTTGGCGGCTAGGCTTTGATTCAGTGAGCCTGTCCGGCGGACCGTGAAGCCGATCTATGAAGAGCGAAACGTCGATGTTTTATTACATAAAGTTTTCCAAGACTTTTTAGGCGGGAGATTTGGCGTCGTTGTCGATGTCGCCTTTTGCGCGGCTCATTTACCTTTTAGATTTGGTTCAAACCGAGGCGTCGTTCGGAGTTTTATTTTGGCGCGTTTGAAGAAAGAAAATTTAATTTGTTTAAATGTTTCTCAACTGCTTAACTCTTCGGATCTTGTGAGGACGAGTTCGTCACATACATTATAAGCTAATTTCAATGATAATGTTAACGTATTTTCATTCGTATCTCCATTGCATATAATGGTGTTTAAAACGTTTGAAATAGCTAAATTAAATTATCTTTCTAAAGTGTGTTTAAAATGAAATGTTAAAAATTATAACAATAATAATGTATACACAGTATATAATAACACTGACATGAAGGCAAGTTCACTCAAATTAAAACAACATTATAAGAAGATACATATAAAATATTGATTGTATTCATTTTAATTGAAACATTTACATTGCATTCCAACTGCAAGTTTTCATTTATAGATGTTGTATTACTCACTTGTATGTATAATCAACATTATTTAGCACAGTATAAATTTTCTATATAACTTAAAATACAAACAAAAAGTACATTTTGTTCACTTTTAAATTCTAAAATTAATGTTAAATTTAGAGACATATATTATAAATTATGTTTTAACTTCATATCAAGTTTTGCAAAGATTTCGCTTAGTGTTGTTCGAGAGAATTGAATGATAAACAATAATAATAACAAAACTATTAATAATAATAATAAAAATAACAGTAATGTATAACATTTGTTATAATGTATACACATATAAAAAATGTTGTTGAAATATTCTACATTAAAAAACATCTTCAAAACAGGTAACATTGGGACTGTTCTAAAACTTTAGGTTGATTAGACATAATCAAGTTTATATTTAATTCGCAATTTAGCAAAAACAAGACCATGGTTAAAATTTTACAAACAAGATCCATCAAAAAAAGTTGATAGTTTTTTCAACAAACTCATGAAACTAATTGGATTGACAAAAGCACAAGTGAGGTAAGCTCTATAATGTTTGAATGTGGGTTGCTTCACTTGTGCTATTGTCACTCCATATAATAGCACAAGTGAGGTAAGCTCTATAATGTTTGAATGTGGGTTGCCTCAC
>JARUHE010313783.1:0-11857 GCA_031471125.1 Archaeomysis grebnitzkii | reverse complement strand
TATATATATTTGTACTACATATATATTCTCATGGACGAAATTTTCAATCTAATGAGTCAAAAGTGTTGTTCAAACAACTAAATGGCAATTTTGGGAAAAATGAAACACATAATTTTGTGATTTAACTAAATAGTCTCAAATGATCTAGAGAACTTGGTTGTTAAATTGTGTATTCAACAGTTCTTCATATAATTGAAGACAATATGTTGCTAAATTATCTATACAACAGTTCTTCATAGAAATTATTTAAAAAACAAGAAACTGGACTCAAATGGGATATAAATTTTTCGAGAACCACCTCTATGAAAGGAAGTAATCATAGTGAACGTCGAAAAACAAAGATGTTACACCTTCTTGGGTTTCAAGTCACGCTGACCCCGATCACAGGGTGTTGGAAGTGAATATTCCATGTAGCGATGTATGCCGGGTAAACTGTCCCTGATTTCAAAATTCAATTTGGTCAAGTAGTGCTGAGAATTTAATTTGTTCTGCGATTGCAGAACAGCCAATTAGCATTACCGTTTGTGTGCATACAACAGTGTATGTCTTCCACACCAGCTAAAGTTGTGCTATTTCTAGGCTACCTATAAGCTAATATTCAAAGTGGTGTAATGTGTTGTATTTATGAGATATAATTTGTACACCTTTTTTAGTTTACTTCTATGATTAATTAAGTACAAATATAAAACAATATTGTAGATGAAACATTGAAGTCGAAATTGAAATTGTAATTGTTTTCCCATAATATGAAAAAATATATATATATATTTTATTTGTCAATTATTATATTATAGCAAAAGGTTAAATAGAACACTAATAGTTATGTGAACTAAATGATATTTGTATTAATGGTTTACCCTCTTAAATAAAAATAATATGTTCTAGTTAAATTTTCACTGTGCGTTCATTAATTGTAGTTTTATTTTCAGGTCGCAGGTTTGACTTCTACAGAGTTCGCGCCACAGACCCTCGTCCATGCCACATATGCGGCAAGATCTACAAAAACGCTCACACCCTCCGCACGCACATGGAAGACAAACACTCGAACTGCAACGGCTTCCGGTGCGTCCTGTGCGGCACCGTTGCCAAGTCCCGCAACTCGCTGCACTCGCACATGAGTCGCCAACACCGAGGAATCAGTACAAAGGATTTGCCTCTGCTGCCGATGCCGTCGCCTTGGAGCCCCGAGATGGCGGCGAAATACATCAGAATGGTGGGAGGTGTTGGCGAGGTGGTGAGGCAGAATTATCGCCGCACAGATAGAGATGGTCGAGAGATTATTGGACCCGACATTGCTACTCCAACATCTGCTGCTCAAGAGAATGGTGCGATGTCGCCCTTCATGAAGGACTTGGATGTCAAGGACCACAGACCTTACGAGGCTCTGTCCCGCCACATCGAGCTCTCTGCTTACGGGGTGAAGCCCAACACAGCTTCTTTACTCGACACTTATTTGCAAATGATGCGCGCCTCTGGAGTGGACTTGTCTCAGCCACCTCCGGAAAAGCACTGGGATGACCCGCGGTTGCTGCACCCTGGCGCCTACAGAGGAGTTTTAGACCTCACCAGAAACACGATGTCGCCCTCCAAGTACGACGATGACGAGATGAGAGGATCGGACCACTTCAGTGATGATGACAGCGGAGGAGGGAGGAACGAGGGGGGCGTGGGAGAGGGAGGGGCTGATGAAGGGCGTCCTAATGGAGGAATAAATAAACGATCTCCTGAGCCTTCAGATGTTGACGACGATGCAAAATGGACAGTCCAGTAATCACAGTTTGATGTGCCGTCCCATTATTATTATTATTATCAAGTTCAATGATAACTTAATTATTATTATCAAGTTCAATGATAACTTTTTAATTATTATTATCAAGTTCAATGATAACTTAATTATTATTATCAAGTTCAATGATAACTTAAGGAAAGAAATGTTTGCCTTTAATTTAGTGTTACTAGTAATTATTTTTCATTACCAAGATGGAATTATGTCTACAATCAATATAAAATGTTGAGTTGGAATTTCTTTAACAATGCCATCTAAGCCATTTCGAATAATAATAACTAGAAAAGAGAACAAATTCATTTATCATCAATCAAAACTATATTTCAAAAATGTTTTCTTAATTGTTTATACAAAATTATAAAAAGGATGAATTAATATTCTTGTGAAATGAATCACTTAAATTTTTTCGATAATATGAACATATTGGCTTTAAATACAACAAAATCGAATGTTCGGTCAACGCCGTAATGCATTCTTTTATATTTTTTTTGCTGACACCAAATTAACGTTTGTGAGTTCTTGTGAAATTTAAACAATGATTGGTGATATTGAATCTGTTGAAAAGCATCAAAGCTGTTGATGATTGGTTGATGATTGGTGATATTGAATCTGTTGAAAAGCATCAAAGCTGTTGATGATTGGTTGATGATTGGTGATGTTGAATCTGTTGAAAAGCATCACAGCTGTTGATGGTGGAAGTGAAAACAACGAAGTGTGCTCTGCAGGAAGAAAATTTCCATGATTATACTTGGTTATTTTAAGTTTAAAATCTGGAAAAAACATTTCTAATTAAATTGGTAGAAACTAATTCTATAAACTTGATAAATAATTTAATTTGTGAAATTGATTTGAATAACTTGATGATTAATTTATTTGAATAACACAGACCAAGGCCACAATTAACGCAGGGTGAACAACAATCTGGCAAATCCGATGGTTTTGCTTGTCTGATGGTTTTATCTGGCAAATCCGATGGTTTTGCTGGTCTGATGGTGTTGTCTGTGCAATCTCCGTCCATACAGGGTAGAGGCAGTACAAAATGTCTGTTGCTGGCCCTTCTTCAATACTGATCTCAGTGTAAATACCAACACCTTCTGACTCGTGAAGAAATTGTTTTCTTTGGTAGCTTATATTGATAGTAATAGTCAATAGATAAACAAATAAATAATCAGGTAATAACTCATTATTTTTATAATGTTCTTTTTGCTGTCATTCTATTGACAAGACGTCAAACTAATCATTTTACACGAAGTGCAGCTAGTCAAAGAGATTAGTTGAATTAGTGAACACTTTTAGCGGCTTTTGTTGTAGCGAATGCACTTCTTATAGGCTTTGAATATATATGCCGGCTCATGAGCAACTGTAACTGTGTAGATTCAAGATACAAACATTAAGGTAGTCTTAAGATGATCTTTCCATAGCATTCCAGATAATAATTCTTTAACAATTTGATCAAATCACATTCCAACAAAATTTATAGAACCAAAATTTCTACCTCAATAAAAGTCAGTGTCTGTCATTTAGATTTAATGCAATAATATTGTTTTTGTATCTGAAAGTTTGAATACAAATCTAAACATAATTTGGTATTTTCATAAATCTGGAACTTAATATTTTAGCCAAATGGTTTGTTCATTTCAATTACAATTTGTTGTTTATACAATTCTGTTGTCCGAATTATTTTAATTTTCAGTTTAGAATTAGTTTAAAATAATTATGAATATTTTTATTAATTATTGTTAAGTCATTTTACATAAATTATTCAATTTTAAAAATCTCCTACTAATTCTTTCAAAATGTCTTGAAGCTTTAATTAAAATTTATTTATTTGAAATTTACTCACAAAGAAAATATTACAAATTATATTTGAATATTGGATTTTTGCAACTATTGTTAAAAGATACATTGAGTATGAACTTTTTGGTAGTTCCTACACACATGATTTTTTCAATCAAATAATAGTCACTACAAAAAGTGGTTATATTCGCCAGTATCTTCAAAACAGTATTAAAATAAAGTTAAAATAATGTTAATAATGTTTAAATAAAATAAAACAAAGTTTTACTAATTGTTCATAAAATTCAGAAATTATTCATGCAACACTAAAGCTTCAGTTCATTTTTCCTACCTCACCTTCTCCGACTCTGTCCTGGCAGTACAATCTCCTCACCTGTAAATAATAATAGTTAAGATGTTAAACCTAATCAGTATTCAATGACTTCAACTTTCATACGTTCTGTGATTCAAACTTACTCATTGATAAATTAATAAATAATTATTAGTTTTATAGTTTATTATGTTTACAAAAATAATGAAATAATTCATAAGCTAAATATATTTAAATATATAGATATATATATATTTATGTGCAATAGATTAATTTCTTATGAATCTTTATGTAAAATGACTTGACAATACTTTTGTTTTAAAATTATAGGTTTTAAGTATAGTTAAAGAAATTTCAGTTAAATATATATTTATAAATTTTTCATAAGTTCGTTTTAACAATTTATGGTTTGTCGCATGTCGAAAATTGGGCATTTTGAATAATCTTGATACATACAAGGAAAAATTTCACACATTGGATCTTACTTAAATTGAACTGTATTTAGTTGTGTGTATATACGTGTTTCAAAACATGTATATACATAAACTATTTACACAATCGCACAACATGTATGTTTTAGTATAACCAAACCCTATGACGTAATGTTATAGGGCCTACAACAAATCAGTATTTTAACCAGTGATAATATTATTCCGTTTAAAACTCCATTTATAATAGTTATTTGTCTACTTTGCACTTTCTTCGGTAAATAGTTCTAATTTTCATAATAACTGAAACTAGTAACATTTAAGTCGTTGAAAAAAGGTAAGATTTGATGTGTGTATGTATGTTTGTATAATAAAAATTCAGCCAAGGTGTCCCGACAACATTGATAATCTTTCTAGATATTAAACTGTACAGAAAATAGACAATTATTTTCATAGCTTCAATAGACGATTGAAAAACTTTTGATAGTAAATTCCGTCAAAACATTCCAAAAGTTTGGATGATTAAGCTATTTTTTAAGGTTTATGTTAAATGCCTTTTCAACCAGTCATTAAACAACTGGTTTTCTGTTGTTGCCATACGAATTATTAATTTAAGTTTGTTAGCGTAAGCATTAATATTTTAAGTTCTTTTATTATTATTTTACTTAATGATTATGTACATTAATCGAAACCGAATTAGTAGCAGTATAAATATTTATAAATAATTTCCAAGTTCCTAGTTATTAGATTTTTTATAATTCTTTGACTGATACATTAACAGTTTTAATTTTTTGGAATGTTCAACAAAAATAACAACAACAATAGATCTAACTTTTTGAAAATTCATATACGAAAATATTTTTTAAAAGTGTTATTTAAAATACTCAAAAGTTATTTTGTTTGATATTAAAAAATCATCCCATGCATCAAAACTGTTAATTCAGCCGTTTTAAGCAATCAGTTAAGACATGTTTCAACCAAATCGCCGACCAGTTTCGGTTGTGTCCCAGCTACTCATATGTGCCAACCTAATTATTCTGGGCCTTGGAGGTGAAGTTCTTTTTTGTTCCGATTGTGCTGAGTTTTATTGCCACATGATTGGGCGATTATGGATGCCCAATGACACCTATAGGCGAGACCTAGGCGCCCAATGACACCTATAGGCGAGACCTAGGTGCCCAATGACACCTATAGGCGAGACCTAGGTGCTGATGCAACGAGTCATGCCTCTAAACATTTAAAAAAGAAAAAAAATGACACCCAATCGGGTATGAAAGAGCTTCTTACTCCAGGTCCTTGAATTATTGTTAACAATTTCAATCTGATTTATAGCAGTTATTCTTTTTACAAATTTTCATAAAAATCATATTTATCAAATTTAAATAATTGTTTAAGCTCTATAGAACCTCTATGGATTATATTAGGTATATAGCTTATACTTAAGGATACTCGTGTATACTCAAGTATATCGTTCTATTCTTAAGTATACTCAAGTTATTATCTGTACAATTTGCAGCACAATGTAGATTTACCCATATACAATATATAGATTAATTTGAATATAGTATAATAGAATAAAATCAAATGTTTTTTTGCAATTGAAATTTTTGAAGTAAAGTTAATTTCTATAGTTGTAGAATAATATAATAAGTTCATGTCAATAATTTGATGGAAAATACAAAATAACATCTTGTGAACTTTTACAAATCTTAGTTATATTCAAATTATGTTTGAATTAAGTAGGCTTAAAAATCAGTGATTGGGCTGCTTTAATTAGTTGAAATTCTATAAAGTTAAACTTTACTTCATTTAATTCCAATGAAATAGATGAAGTACTTTGATCTATTTTAAATTTTAAAATGGATGAATTACTTTGATCTATTTTAAATTTTAAGATAGATGAATTACTTTCATCTATTTTAAATTTTAAAATAGATGAATTACTTTCATCTATTTTAAATTTTAGAATTATTACAAAATGTTTTACGTTTTTCAATCAAATAAATTTTCATTTTTTAAAATAAAATTGCTCAACCTAACATTTAAATTTTTTTAAATATTTTTTTTTAAACTTTGGTTTTATTGCAAAAAAAAATTTTTCTTTCTTAAACTTTGTTTAAGCTTTGTTGCAAAAAAACTTTCTTGTTTTTTTAAAACCACTAAACTTATTCAATGTCCTTTTTTTTATTTTGACTAAGTTATGGAGCCTTAATTTTGAAATAAAATTCAAGTCATCCTACTTAATACTTTAACCGTTTCTTGTAATACCGGTGATACATAAATCTAATAACTTACTCCATCTTATGTTACACCAGTGATACAAATTAAGTTAATTATAATTTTGATAACATTAAACAGGTAACTAGTTACTGTATAATGTAATCAAAAACATAACTAACTTAATTTGTATCACTGGTGTAACATAAGATGGAGTAAGCTTTTAGATTTATGTATCACCGGTGTTACAAAAAACAGTTAAAGTGTTAATTTAACTTATTTTAAAGAAGCATCATACTCTTCCTTCTTTATTTTAATTTAGTAAGAAAAATGAACTAAATAGTTTGATGTTTTATATTTTTAGCTTATCGTTTTTGTGAATAAAACAAAAATAAAAACTATATTAAAACGATAGTTAAATTAATTAGTGGAATACCGCAGATAAATAATTTCATAAATACATTTTCTTCCCTATCTGGCGGGGATACCATCCATCAAAACCACAAATCCAGGCGGCTGGAAGACAATTATTTGCCTTTTGTTCACGGACAAATCTGTCTCGAGGCTTCTGTCCTCCGATTCACCTCAATTGAGGCCATTGTCGAAAGAGGGTGCAGATGACCTCGTTTATTAGACCGTGAATTACTTTGATGCTAAAATGGCGGACTTGCACAAAAAACCTTAGACTCGAACTTTATTTCATTTTAACTAAAGAATTTTTTTCTCTTTTTTATTTTGTATTGGTATTGAACATGCAATTACACGGCACATATATACACGCTTACAAACAATCATACACACACACACATACACGTACATACACACGCACATGTAATTTAGGAATTGAGGATTGTACGGCTGATGATAGCAGCTTTAAGATTTTCTTTAACTTTATGAAATAAAGTAATAATGGTAATAATAACAATAAAAATAATAAAAAATAATAGTAATAAAGTAATAATGGAAATAACAGTTAAAACATTTTGTAGCAATCATATGTTCCCTCAAAAGTTACTCTTACCGCTTCAAACTTGAAGTGTGACCCATAACAAAAAGAATGTTATAATATATGCTGCCTACATTCAGCGCTATCCTGAAGTTCGGGTAAGGTTACCATGTGTGGATTATGTGTAGATAGTGACGTTTAACTATCCCATCATTGCATAGAGAAATTCCGAGTTCATGTCAATAAGAACTGCATGTTCATCATTAAACTTTGAAATAAGTCTTTCAATAAATTCATATAATGTTTATTTTCTTGTTTTTACAAGTAAACAATACATTTAAAAGTAAATATGTTTCATATTTTGATGCATTATGTAGTTTAATCTATTTCATTGAAATGAAATTTCAAATGTAAAAACAAAAATCATATATGATTATCTTGGTTAACATTTCAATAAATTTCTAACAATTTTTATAAAATTTTACATTGTAATTTAGAATTGTGTTTATTATACAAATAGTTCTTATAGAAGCTTGTAATTTTTTTTGATTCACAGTAATATAAATATTATTGATTTATTATTTTGCGAGCAAAAAAGTTAAAAATTATTTCACTTTTTGCCCTAAGAGTTGTAACTTGAAACTTTTAAAATAATTTTTTGAACATAAAATTGTTTCGAATATTGTTATATCTTAAATTGTTTCGAATATTGTTATATATAAAGCTATTATATCTTTTCTAGTGCAGATAGTTGGTAATAAGTTGGAAGGCTATCGAAAGCTATCATAAAACATTTGATCAACGACTCTTTATCCTTAAATTAGTTCTTTAATGTCTTGCTGATTGACGACAAAATACTAAAATACTTTGAGGTTGTGTTGAAAACAACTCTTCTTCGATGGGTCTTCACACATCGGAAGACAAAGCACACATACAAACACACATTTATAGCTCAATGTAATTAACTTCATTTATTCGTTTCTTAAATCGATCTTTTTTTTAATTAACAATTCATTATTCAATAAAAGGTTTTCATTTTGGTGATATTTGCAAAGTATAAATAAATGATATAAACAAGATCGTAAAGAAGATGCCATTCTCTTTAATTATTTGTGCCTTAATTCGAAATGTCAGAGAAAATGTGTTAATAAATATAAATTGGAAATAAATTAGCGATCATTTAACATACTATAAAGTCCTTTTTACGACTAATATATTTTTATTCATTAATTAAAACATTTTTTTTTCAAATTTGTTTATTTAATTTTGGCTTAATTAAATTTTTGTTTGAGCAGTACAAGTGGAGCGAAGCAACCATTAATTATACTGCCCCTTTTTTTGTTCTTTTGTTACGGTGATTTCGATAGTTTATGTTTTTCAGACGTTTTCTACAATGTTAGTTGAACGGCACATTTTGTTTACTTGATATTATAATTATTTCTGATTTAAAAATACATAAAATTTAAGGTTTAGATTTTATTCTATCATTCCGTAAGGTTTTCACCAACTAAATGTTATATACAGCTCATATATAAAAAAATTAGCTTTAAATGCTAAGTAGAAAATATAAATTGGTTAAGGTTCGAACTTATTTAAATTTTTCTATTAATTATGTTATTTTTTAATAATGTTCGAACACTTACAAAGTTTGAACACTGCATGGTTATTGTGAAATAAAACAATCAGTAGGACATGGAAACTTTATAAAAATATACATAGGTAGTTTCAGCTCTTATAATACTAGTAAGTACAAACAAACATCATAAAGTTAAATATAAACAATTTATTTTTGAACTTTTAAGAAAGTATTTTTAGTTTTTACTCAAATTCGAACACCTGTTCGAACATTTATGAACATGTGTATGTGTTCGAACACCGAAGGCAATGCAACATAGGTGTCATACAAGAAAATACATTGCTCGTGTAAGTAATGTTTTAAAACAAATGACTCTTTAACAACTAATTGGAATAGATGTCTATGAGATGGTGTCTAGAAAGGAAGGTTCTCCGTCGCCAGAATTGCCATGAAATAACGTTAGAGTAGTGTCTGTATATCTGTTTGTGAACTGTTTTTTACAAGCAAACCTAATATTTCTCAATAGCTATTAAAACAGTTTGTCATATAACCTTAGCACAGTACTTCAGTTAATAATAATAAAATTTAAGCCATGTTGGAACTTTTAAAATTTGTTTTATAAGTTGTTCAAAAATATATCGAACTTATGAGAACTGTTCGAACATACATCGAACACAAGAGAATTGTTTGAACTTTTCAGAAAATGGAGGTTTCCAAATAAAGTTTTAAACGTATTTTTTTCTACTAGATTTTAGAGTAAAAACTAATTGAAAATATCAACATAAGATTTTGTTAACGGCTTATTTTTAAATACGTTATGTTTTGGATCTCTAGTAATACAATTTTATTTAATAAATGAGTAAATACACTTTTGGGGCTAAATGTACTCGAACTTTTGGGAACTACCCTATAAACATTTATGGTGTAAATTTTATTTGACCATTTCAACAAAGCTCTTACGACAAAATTATATACGAATCATTATAATTTTTTTCAAGTATAAATATTGAATAAAAGACAAAAAAGGTAAGAAAACCTCTAGAGGTTTGGCGCAGTGATACGCACGTTAGGCCTGACTTCTATGAGGTGTTCTTTTATTTATTTTTTCAGCAAGTTAAGCTATGCATAATCAGTAAAAGAGTGTTCAGTAATATTTTATAATATTTGGGCTTTTATATAGCGGGTCTGACTTAACCAAGCTCTGCCCCCTTCACATATCAACCTAAAAACTACTGCCCACATCAAGTGATGTGTATCCTAAGGGTATGCAGCTGACATATGGCGCGTCCTCAAAGTCGAGTTAAGCTTAGCATATGAAAGGAATACAGCCACGTTCAAATCCCAATGAAATTGCCTTAGAGTGGACTCAAGCCGGTACCAATGAGATTTGCTTATGCAACATTAATCTCCAGGTAGCGTTCGTATCTCTGGGCCACCATTATATTTCCATTACAAAAATACCTGGTAATTGAATTTTAAAACAATTAATATGCCTGGAAATAACAAAACAACATTTTAGAAATTAAATAACTAAGTACAATCTGCAAAAGACAACAACTTTTTCATTCTAAAAAACAAATGAAAAACTCATTAAATTTTCGAATATAACTCTGTACAATTTTAGTTTTAGGCTAAGAGTTATGTTATGACAAAATGCGACTCTTGTCATTCATAATATAAGTTATATAAAATAAGTTATATATAACAGAAGACAGTTTGATTTTTTAAAATATATACAAACCATATTAAAAAGAGTTACAGTTTACGTCATTATTTGGATCAATAATAATACAAGTTATTCAAATGTGGGTTACCTCTTTTGTGCTATCCATATAAATTCACCAAAATCAAACTGATTCAATTATAAAACAAATAAATTGAAAATATCTTCCTCACAGCTGTTTATTCCAGTGTTCGTGACTTTCAGCTTTCCTCGAAGCTTAGATCGGGAAATTCATTTGACTTTATTTGGGATAAACCTTCAATGATGTACAGTGGTCACCTATCACGCAGTGGCCATTTCATCCGTCACTTGGGGTGGTGGTTATGTGGTGGTATGCTAGTTTGGTGTGGGCGTTACGGTGGTGGTTATGGTGGTGATCATTTAGTGTGGTATGGTGGTGGTGCGCCAACGGGGTGTGGTGGTTACCTTGGTGGTGCACTAGTATAGTAGGATGTCATGGTTATGGTGATGGTGCACTATTGAGATATGGTGGTTATAACGATGCTGCACTAGTGGAGTGCGGTGGTGGTTATGGTGGTAGTGTGGTGTGGTGGTGGTGGTTTTGGTGTGGTGCTGCACTAGTGGGATGTGGTGGTGGTTATGGTCATGGTGTGCAAGTGGGATATGTGTGGTGGTTATTGTGGTGGTGCGCATGTGATGTGGGGTGTGATAGTGGTTATGTTGTGATGCGCTAGTGTGGTGTGTGTGTGGTGGTTATGGGGGTGGTATGTTGGTGTGGGGTGTGGTAGTAGAAGTGTTGGGTGGGTGAGGGTTACGACACTTAGAAGATGAAACACATTATGCGAACATATGGCAAAGCAATTGTCGATAGTATTAGTGTCGTTATGCCTTATAATAGGTTAGGGTTACGCGTCCTATAGGCTTTATTATAGGAGATTGTAATGATATATCAGGATTGAAAGGTTTATATTCATGTGTGTGGCTCCATTAATCTAGTGAATAAAAAATACGTTTTTTTAAGGAACATTACAGATATACACACACACACACACACACACACACACACACACACACACACACACACACAGACATACACACACACACACACACACA
>JARUHE010313772.1:0-11857 GCA_031471125.1 Archaeomysis grebnitzkii | reverse complement strand
TCTTTTCCGCATTATTAGGCAGTCACACAGCCCCCCCCGTACACCAGTGGACACCCTCGTGGAATCCGAATCGTCCAGGGAGTTGCAAAAGACAGATTTCAACGTAAAAATGTTTGTTTTTGCAACAAATTTGACGTGTGATGCGTGGCACAAAATGGCGCGAATTTATCTGCCTTACAAATCCTATCAGGTGCCCGAAGAGAGTACAATGAAGGTGGTTTTAAATGTTAACTTTGATGTATTTCAGTTCTTATGATAACTTTCTGTCAGGAGTTAATGAATTAATCCACTATTCGTCTTGCTTAAATTTGTTTTTCCAACACTCTCTTGGTGGAATTTTTCCCAATGGTTTGTTTTCCTTATTTGCTTTTGAAGGCAGTTCAAAGAATTTCAAAATTCGATGTTAAATTTGTTCAATTTATTTATGTTATAATATTGTTAGTGTTTTTAATAATATATTTTTTTATTATTATAGCATTTTTTTATTTGTAATTTTCATTACAAGGAATTTCCTTGTTATTATTATCATTTCCTATTGTTTTACTGTGGTCATGTTCACCTGTCTTATCATAATAATTACCCATTCATTTTTTCTTTCACTGAATTCAATTGTGACCGATTTATGATTTTCCATAATGGAAAATTAGTTCCATCATCATTGGACTTTCAAGGCGATGACGTCATGTGTCTCCCTCACGACCCATGGGCGTAATTGCCATTCACGCCCTCGTGGGTGGCATGGGGGTGTATCGAAAATAAAAATGTTTTTGCTTTCTTAGGTGTTACATTAAAATTACAAATTACTACAATTACATTTGTTTATTAATTAATATTACATAATCAATAAAACTTTAACATTTCAATTTTTTTTCACATGAAATCAAGCAACTTTGCATAAGTTTCGTACAATACAATCATTCAACCTACAAAATTTCCAACTTAGCATCGGAGGTAAAACACTTCAGTTTCGTGACAATTTCACCAGTTATGTCTTCACCAACTTGAGGTTTCATTTAGCCAGCGACAAAAAGTAATCCACATTGGACGTTGTTTTTTTAGGGAACCGTAACAAGCAATGTTTATTTGAATCGTTCAATAATTGCTTGAAGAGTCTTAGCGATCCATTGTAGTAAAATGCGAATTTTAATTACAATTGTTTTAAATGTTACCAATGATATCAAATTACGTCGTCATTCTGATTAGAAAAATATTCAAATTTTTGATGATTTAATTAGAAAAAAAGTAAAGTATTGTAATTAGACTATGTTAATCGTATTATTGAAGTAATACCCAATTAGCGACACCTATAGCACAGCAACAAGGTCAAACACAATAGAAAGTCATAAAATCAGCCACATTGATCTTCATT
Source organism: Archaeomysis grebnitzkii (assembly GCA_031471125.1). Taxonomy (NCBI): domain Eukaryota; kingdom Metazoa; phylum Arthropoda; class Malacostraca; order Mysida; family Mysidae; genus Archaeomysis; species Archaeomysis grebnitzkii. Next base: position 10,488 of record JARUHE010313772.1, on the reverse strand, counting down.
TATAAATTTAGTCAATTGTTGTTATGAAAGCATGGCTTTTTGAAACTTGGTGGCTTTATGAAGAACAAAATAATTATCAAACGACGTTCATCTAAAGAATTAATGTCTGTGAAATTCAACCATGGACATAGCAACAGACAAATTGAAGAATTCACGAAAAAAAGTATCATGACAGCACACTAATCGCACATTTTTCAAATAGAAAAATAAGAATAATGAAGTTATAAATTATAATTATTTGTTGTAAACTTCAGACTGTGGAAATCTAGGGTAGATTTTCACAATATGGAATTTACAACAAAAATTATAATTTATAACTTCACATTATTCTTATTTTTGTATTTGAAAAATGTGCGATTAGTGTGCTGGTGACTGTACATGGTATAATGTTATTAGTAAAAATTATAAGGAGATGTATTGAAATATGCGTCCGCGCGGCATACCTGTTGTGGTTGTTTTGAAGGGTGAATGCAGTATGATGTTTATTTTTTATTTTTGTGTTAGCTTCATTAAAACATTCGATCGCATTAACGTTTGTATCAATGGTATTTTAAATGCATTCTCGTCCGGAGATTGTTTATACAGGACTTCAAAACCTAAGAGTGTGTATGTGCCATCACTTCAGAGTATTTTAGGGCGTCTTTGTACTTCCGAAATTTTTTAAGGCTCGACATACTTTTTTATACCTTTTAAATACAGAGTTTAAAACCGATAATAAATGTGTGCTCTGTGTTGACATTTATAGCAAATAAAAAAGTCATTAAAAAGTTTTCAAAAATATATTTAATCTTTTTTGTATTACAGGTAAGCTGATTTGAAAAGTTTGTGAAGCCTAAAGTAAGTTTTACTTTTTTTGTTTCTTCAAGTATTTGTTCAAGTTGTTTTTCTGGTTTTACGAATTGACAAAATGTTGGTCTATTGTTCTAGTTTAAACGAAACCAACTTTAAAGGTAAGAATATATTTTATTTAAATACTGCAAAAGGTTGTATTTCAGCCTCGTGTGTAAACCTGTCAAAATTGTATATTTTTCATAGATTTTATATTTTTGAGTTATATGGAATTTGTCTTTATTATTTTTGTTAATAAATTATGAATATAAAAAACAAAGTAAACTAACAGAAATAGAAATATAGGACAAGCGAAAAGGAAGAGCGATAGGACAAACAAAAAGGAAGAGAGATAGGAGAAACGAAAAGGAAGAGAGATAAGACAAGATAAAAGGAAGAGAGACGGGACAAGAGAAAAGGGAGAGAGAGGTTACAATAGAGAGAATATCTCAATACATGATAAGGATGCTGGAGGTCTCGTGTCTTCCGATCTGTCAGTGTTTATGCGAACGTGGGCGCACGCGGGTGTGTTCATTCTGTCGGTTTCTCTTGCCCGAACCTGTCCCTGTCTTATCGGTGGAATTGGGCTCTAGAACACCCTGGCACGCTGGGTAATGCCAAAAAAAGCCGAAAAAAATCTCCTCCTGGATTAAAACCTGATTTGCGCGCCTTAATCAAATAGTTTTATGGCTTTTGTGGTGTAATAAACAATATTAATTAATTTTGCTTTTTATTATCTCGATATAAACTGTTTGGGTTTATTTATTACCAATTAAATTAAAGACGACTTTGCGTTATCCATGTTGAACATAAACAACCAGAAAAACTTTTGGATTCGTAGGGTTTTCAAATGTTCCTATTTGATGTGTGCGTTTACATAATCGTGTACATTTATATGTACATACAGTATATAAATAAATGAATAAATGTACATATATACAATATATTTTAATAAGATCATATGATTGTTCACTTTGACACTGTAATTTATTGCTAATAAAATTTTTATAAAATATTTTTAGTGAAAAAGTTAATTAACTCACTGTTTGTATGTATGTAAGATTTCATGTAAAGATTTATACATAGGCTATGAAATTAATGCAAATTAAATATATTAATATGTGAAAGGAAAACGTGAAACAACAAAAATGAAACAAAGTGTATAAATTTATGCATAAATGAAACATTATTGAAACGAAAATATGTTTAGTTTTGTGTTCTTTTCCATCTAAATGTAAAATGCTTAAAATGGATACATTTAATTTTTGTGTTTGTTTTTTAACTAATTATGAAAAAGTTTTCTTCTTTAGTAACGACAGACCACGTCAACAACATGTCTCTATGGTGAAGTGTTAACATCTGAATATCTTGAATGGTCTTTGATTGAAGCTAAGTCTTCAAATTGTTTGCTCTTGATAAACTTAGGTCAACTTGTTATTATTTGGGAACTCGACATTTACAATGTGATACAATTATTTATATTATTTATATTAATTTAAATGTAAAAAATATTTAATGTTTTTATTTAACAATTCAGAAATAATTTTTGAAATAAATCAACAGTGCTGTAAAAAACATTTGAAGTTGATTATCTAAATTCTACTTTATACATTATACAATATTAATTCATTCAATTTTCAAATTATATTTCAAGTTTAAAAAATATAAATATTTGAACTATTAAGAAAAATTATAATGAATATTGTTTTTGAACATTTTAAGAAAAATAATGTTTTCAAAATGTACTTAATTGTTGTTTCTTCAGAATTATTATTAATTACGTCTGAAACTTTGTCGAATTTTTTCTTTGAAATTAATTCTGCAATTTTTGTGTTAAACTCAATTTTTTTTATTTGTTCATCAGAAACTTATTCATAATGATTTTTTTATTGTATTATAGAATAATTAAAATTATTTAATTAACATTGTTTGAATTAATCTGTTTTTGCTATTATTAGAATAACACCAAGTTGGTTTTATTTTTATGTTTTTTTAATGTTTTATTCAGGTATGACTTTATTTGTTGTTGTAGTCGAACTAGAAAAGCTGTTAAGCCCTAGGGTATGGGTGAGACATTACCTTTAAACTAATTTCAATACTCGCGGTTTGTTTTTATAATATAAGAAGGGATCGAATTACCATTGTGATATGCATCATTAAAATATTAGTTTCATCTGTTCCATGAAAAAAAATTATCATTATGATTGTGCTGTTATGCAAAGTTTAACTTATTCGAAAATGTATGCTTTGATTGTGAAAAATATTATCTGGTTACTGTCACTGCTAATACTATTACCACCCCCACCACCACTACTACTAATACTATTAAAACTACTATAACTGTCCTCATTACACCATCCCCAACACTACTAGTATTAGTACTTTTACTACTACTACTTTTATTACTACTACTATTTACTATTACTACTACTACCAGTAATAACACCTACCATCAATGGGACTACTACTATTGTTTAACTCTGTAGAAGCAGCGAACTATCTCTCGACCACCATCCCTTACCTGACAACACATGTTGGCAACTCAGGAGATTCGAGATTTTCGTTCCATATTGCCTTCATGCCTGGCAGGGTCGTTGCCATTCTGCCAACCTGCAAAAGTCGAAACTTTTGACAACATTTTAATAAAAAGTCGCTTTGAAATCGAGAAGATGGATGGATTTTTCATTTTTTTATTTTATGAAAATTTGAAAGTTTCACATTTTATTTTATTTTATTAACTTGACTTGAACTAAACTAAATGAGTTTGGATCTTTATTGATTTTTACTTGTACATCTTTTTTATTTCAAGAAAACTGTCAAACGTAGTTCATCCTTATTAGGTTGTAAACAATTCTTTCACAAATGTACTAATACTACCACCTTAGCCTCGTCCTCGTCGTAATCCTCAGTGTCCAACATTCACCCGAGGAAGACCCAATCAACTGCACTCAAATTTGGTCATTCTGGTCGAGCTTCCAACGCAAAAATTCCGACCAAACCGGAAGATAAATTCTCACTAATTCGTTTATGACTTTCGGGAATTGTTTTTCGTAATGCGAAAAAGCTTTAATTTATTCGGCACAAAAGTTCAATTTGTCTGAATACAAAAACAAATGGAAATTCAATTCAAATTCCAAGCCACGGATGGCGCAAACTTTTTTACTTTTTCTGCGAAGGAAATGTTTTTATTGATGGTGTGTTCACCTTCATCCTCCATTGCCCAATCTACTGTATATGTCACCGTCCATAAAGGTTCTTTTCAATATTGTATTCTACCAATTTTAGTCTTTATGCAAATTATTATTCCAACACTATATGGTTAAAATGTGCTTACTGTTGATAATTTTTAGTTTTGTATTGTTTGTTATGATGGTGATCTGGTTACATTGGAACAAAGGCTGTATTCAAAAATTGAAAATAAATTGGTTTGAGCATATTTTATGTATTCCCGTCAGTAATAGAAGTCTGTGGTAGTTTTCTTGAAATATTTTTCAAAAATTTATTCGAATTCAAAATAAAGACAGAAACGATGATATCCAAAACATTTCAAACCATGACAGCCAAAAACTTTCAAATTATAACAACCAAATGATTAATAACACAATAATAATAATAGTAAATACATTTCAAGTTATAATATCAAACCCATTTCAAATTATAATAGTAAACACATTTCAAATTATAATAGTAAACACATTTCAAATTATAATAGTAAACACATTTCAAATTATAATAGCAAACACATTTCAAATTATAATAGTAAACATATTTCAAATTATAATAGTAAACACATTTCAAATTATAATAGCAAACACATTTCAAATAATAATAAAAACACATTTCAAATAATAATAAAAACACATTTCAAATAATAATAAAAACACATTTCAAGTTATAATAGTAAACACATTTATAATTATAATAGCAAACGATGATGGCGAAGACATTTCAAACCTGATAGTCAAAATATTTAAACCTGATAGCTAAAAGGTTTAAAACTTGATAGTCAAAAGGTTTCAAACGGTGATGGCGAAAACACTTCAAACCTAATGGCCAAAATGTTTCAAACTTTATATACAAAAATATTTCAAACTTGATAGCCAAAAGGTTTCAAACGGTGATGGCGAAAACATTTCAAACGTAATAACCAAAATGTTTCAAACCTGATAGCCAAAAGGTTTCATAATATAATGGTTATAATTACTACATTAACTTATTTTTTAATAATATGCCTTGTTCCGTATATGTTGAGTTATGTATAACTTTGCTGATTAGTTATTAATATCTGTCTGTACAATATTTATTTTTTGTTGTTTCCATAAATTTTTAAATTTAGAAAGAATAAACATTGTAGAAACCGAACCGTTCGGCGTTTGTGTATGAACGGGATAAACATTTTGAATATTAATGAAATTGTTTTTCTCCTTTTTTAGCAACTGATAAAGTTGAACGAACTGAAGTCATATTAATGAAGAATATTTAATTGAATTAATGTAAATTTCACTTCATTATAATAAATTATGATTTAATTATTATAAATTTAAATTCTATTATGAATTAGAATATACTTGTTATAAATTATAATGTTATTTTACTGTTTATTTATTTTGTAGTAGCGTAAAAGTGCATTTTCTTCTCATCAATACAGATTTTATGTAATTCCAAAATCATTTTATAGACAATCATTTTTCATTATCATTGTAATTGAAATAGCCACGCGTTTTGATATAGTTGTCATTTTTATAGTTACAGTTTTCTTATGAATTAAGATGGTAGGTGACCTATACAAACCGTCATCTATGTTGAAGAGAAGATGCCGACTTAAAGTCTATATCAGTGTGCTTTAAATGCATGTGATTAAAGTCGATATCAGTGGGCTTTAACTGCAATTGATTAAAGTCTATATTAGTGGGCTTTAACTGCAAGTGGTTAAAGTCTATATCGGTGGGCTTAACTGCAATTGATTAAAGTCTATATCAGTGGTTTTTAATGACAATTAATTACAGTATATATCGGTGGGCTTTAACTACAAGTGATTAAAGTTTTTATCAGTGGGCTTCCACTGCAATTGGTTACAGTATGTATCGGTAGGCTTTAACTACAAGTGATTAAAGTCTATATTAGTGGGCTTTAACTACAAGTAATTAAAGTTTATATCAGTGGGCTTTAACGGCAAGTGATTATAGTCTATATCAGTGGGCTTTAACTACACGTGATTAAAGTCTATATCAGTGGGCTCTAACTACAAGTGATTAAAGTCTATATCAGTGGACTTTAACTACAAGTGATTAAAGTCTATATCAGTCGGCTTTAACTACAAGTGATTAAAGTTTATATCAGTTAGCTTTAACGGCAAGTGATTAAAGTCTATATCAGTGGGCTTTAACGGCAAGTGATTAAAGTCTATATCAGTGGGCTTTAACGGCAAGTGATTAGCTAAATACACAACTGCATTCAGCTTCATAATTAATTGTCTGACGCAGAAGGAAACTGTTTACCGGTGGCTTAAGGTGATGCCTCAACTGAATTGTTTGGATGGGGCAGCTTGAATGGGGATTTATCATCTTGGCCGCTTCTTTATTTTCCAATTAATTCAAAGGTGTTACTCGAACAAATGTTCGACATTTCTGAAAAATATTCAACAACTTTCGCTGCTATGTTGGCTTCATTTGTATACTCTTTTGTTTCCTTCGTTGCGTTTTGTTTGTTGGCAATGATTTGCTTTTTAGTTGTGGTGTTATTACACTGGGCTTTTAATGTAACGCTTTTTACTGTTAATTGAGTTCTTATGGTGGATGAATGTGGTCATATTTTTGTATAGCTTTAATTTGGGTTATAGGTTTGTATATATTCTGCATATTTTGTTCAATTAACTTTAAGATAAATTTTTAAACACCGAATGATGTAGATAGCTCTAGTGTGGTTGACTAACTTTCATTTCTAGGCTTCATTCTAGCCACACTAATGAACCTACCTGAAAGCAAATTTACTTCGGGTTTCACAATGTCTGGCAAATCACACAGAATAAAATCGAGTAAAAAAGATTCAATAATTCATTCAAATCATTTCATTTTATTTGTTGGGGAAATGATCATTGAATATCTTTGGTTATTTACCTATTGTCTTTATGTTGTCTTCCCCATTTCTGTTACTAAGAACTAATAAAAAGGAAATAATATTTACAGCTCCATAAAAATTGTTATAATTAATAATTATTTTAGTTTTATATAATTAATGATAGTAATTCAAATAATAAAATGAGAATAAAAGAATAAAACAATTATAATTGAAAATATATTCTACCGTTTGTTCCTTCCTTATTTCTTTTGATTGGTCAGGCAAAAAATAAACAATATTACAGATTCCAATTATTTTTATAGCGTCTCAATTTGTTTTGATAATAATGATTGCAAAAAATAACAATGTAAATAATTATTTTAATCACATTGATGATTATATTGTGATGTAAATTTATTATTTGTATTAATTATAATTGTATATTGCTTTTAATAATAACAATTTTGCTATCAATTTCTTTGTGCGTGAACTTGAAAAACTAATGTTTATGAAATTTGGAATGATGTTTGTCATAAATGCAAGTGTGTTGCGTAAGTTTGCGTTTTATTTTAAGGTGCATAAATTCTCGACTGTTTTCATATTTATAAGAACGAGTTGCACGTAACGATAAAGGAGACACAGCTCCGGTTTTGATTGAATTGAATTTGTAGTTCGTAATAAAATAATGTATCGAATTTTTTAGCCTGCTTTAGCCAACTCACGCTCACAGTTAACAAACAGCAACACGGTCACCACCGAAAAATAAGTCAAGAAAACACAGAATAAATTTTTTTTTTCCATTCTTTCTTTTAAAGACGATTTCAAAAATGTTTGCTAAATTTAGACTTCCGTGAGTAATAAATCGAAGAGGTATTCGTTAATCAAATATAACACTTCGATCTATCTATCTGTTATATACACATCTCGAAGTTCAAAATAATTCCAACCTCTAAATTCTTAAACTTTAAAATTACATCCGAATTGCAGCTTTAGACCCGAGCTGGGATGGCCCCGGTCAGCAGCATCCATCTGTCCCTCCCAGTGACCTTGGCGATATGAACCATTGTTCTACCCGTCCACATGATGAAACAATCTCGAGAAACATGAGTAACACATTATTGTTATCATGAACATATGGAGTTGATTATTTAGGTATCGGTGTTTCTACTTAGGTATGCTGTCTAAACAGCACCAAACTCTTATGGATTATTTGGTACTTTTTAATCAAATAAATGAGAAAAATAATCGAGTTGAAGTTATCACGAATGTAAAAAGTGAAACAAGTTTTGATTTCATGTGTACTTTTTCCTGAAATTTCGTTAGCAATAAACACATTTTTGAGATAATCAATTTATGAAATATTTGATCCCAATTTCCATCGTTCTTTGGGAATAAATGTTTTGTCTTAAATAAATATTTTCAGTATTTAGTCTCTCTTTAAAGGTACCTTTTTACGTTACCCTTCGAACGCTCTTAATTGGACAAACGAAACCCTTATCATTGCCACCGTTCAGTCTGGTTAGTACTTGGATGATCACCAAGTGTTGGTGACACTTCAGGGAATGCATGTGCCTTAAACTCGCTCTCAGCATATTCAGCTGCCACCTCCAGAAAGTCTCCACAAGTATTTAAAGTGTGAGTTAGTGATTGATGAAAATACAATCAATACTGATTTTAGTATCATCATAAGTCATACGTAAAATATTGATAGTAATAATACAAATAAATCTAGAATATAGATAACTAAAATGTTTGTTCATTGTGCTTGTGAGGGTAAAACCGATGTTGACCATACACTCTGTACACTCACTTGCAGTGCGATATAGAGCCCGAGCTGCTAAGATAATTGTGTCATGACGTAGGGCTAGAGCCAGAACTTCCACCAACACGAGATTCATTACATCAAAGAACCAACAGCGCAGAAAAAGCAAAGCTAAACGTCTCAGCCGTGAGCCTGTGGAGACCCTACGAAGGATAATTCCTCGATGTCCGCGTCTTTCATCCCAAGGCTCCTAGCTATATGAATTAACACCTTCGTCCCAAGGCTCCTAGCTATATGAATTAACACCTTCGTCAGGTATACAAGGAGCAAAAAGGAGAAAACAAAAGGACATACAACGACCATATTCCGAACATCGAGGAAGAGACTTTCACACCGAGAACATAAAATATCTAGCTATATGAATTAACACCTTCGTCAGGGATACAAGGAGCAAAAAGGAGAAAACAAAAGGACATACAACGACCATATTCCGAACATCGAGAAAGAGACTTTCACACCGACAGCATAAAATATCTTCAGCACATATACACCTCATGCGCCTCCCTTTAGATGTTGATTATGTAATTATTATGTTTCTTTTTTGCTGCTAATGTTTTTTGAATACATTTTTAAAATAAAAATAAATAGTATTGACAATACTAAAAATAATCCTGGTATAAACATATTATTAATAAATCAGGTATTTATTTTATTAACTATATTAGTAGGACAATAATAATATATTATCTTTCTAATAATAGTTTGGTAATCATAATATTAAATCAGACAGAGTAGGGTAACACTAATTTTATTAATCAGTCGTTATTACTTCCATTATTTTAGCAGAAATGAATCCACATTTGGTATATTAACTTTATTGTGGGATTTAAAAGAATTTAAACTGGATTTCGTTTCATTTGTTTCTAATCTTCACTTTGAGTTTAATTTCTTTTTGCCATTAAAAATGGATCAAAAATACTTTCTATGTTACTGAAATTTTTCATTATTTTTGCCAATTCAGTTGTTTACTTTTTTGTTTTTAATTAATCATTGCTTAATTAGTCGAGAGATGGTTCGAGTAGCTTAAGTTGTACTTGTCTTGAAGAAATAGTTTGTGATACTTCAGTTGTTGTTGTTGTTGTTGTTTTGAGATAAAGATTTAAAATAGTAAAAAAAATTCTTAATGCTTCTGTAGCTTGATACATGAAACAAATATGATTTAAGAAAGTGAAAAAGAATAAAAAATCATTGATAATTCTTAGCTTAGAAAAGCCATGTTGAATGCGAAAGATCTATTGATCAAAACAATCCCAAAGATTATTGAGAAATGCATCTCCAAAAATTGACAAGTTGTTTATTCTGTTTTACCAAACTTTTTAATGTCTGATTTACTGATTAATGTCATAATTTAAGGCGGATGAATGGGACTTGTACCGTCTCCCAAAAGTATTTTTGCCAATAATGTTTTTACAATTAAGAAAAGATAGAACAATTTTCTTATAAAATAAATCTAGATCATATATCTGAGTTTGGAGGGAGAAAGGTCAAATGGGAGAATAGAAAATGAAACAAGCGTATTCCAATTTATAAAAATTCTTAGAAATATGTAAATAATAGAACCATTTTAATAGTCAAAGAGGGAGGGGGAGAATGAGAAAAAGGAAAAGAAAGATATATATATATATATATATATATATGTTTGAATAGCGCGGATAAAGATTTTCTTTGAGTCACGTTTTATTTTACACACACACACACACACACATACTCACACACACACACACACACACACACACACACACACACACACACACACACACACACACACACACACACACACA
>JARUHE010313761.1:0-11857 GCA_031471125.1 Archaeomysis grebnitzkii | reverse complement strand
GTGTGTGTGTGTAGGTGTGTGTGTGTGTGTGTGTGTGTGTGTGTGTGTGTGTGTATATGTGTATATATATATGTGTGGGTGCGTGTGTGTTTATATTTGTTATTACAGGTTTGTTTGTATGTATTGGAGCATGTCCATTTGTGAGACGATGTGGGGTTACATGCACGGATGTATGCAAGTTTATATTAGTGTACGTATTAATATATATTTGTAAGTGTTTGTGGGTGTTTTGTATAGTATAAAAAAGGTATATGCCAATCATTAATATAATTTTAAAGACATTTTTTAAAGATTAGACAACAGCAATAAATGATTTTTTATTTAAATGAACGAAAATGTTTGTCAAATTATTCATTACTTATTTATTCAAAACTCAAAAGCAAAACATTCAAAAGAAAATGAGTTTAAAACTTTGTTGAACATTTTGATGTAAATTTTGAAGTAAATTCTAAGGTATCATAAGTCAAAGTTTCCACCAATATTTTACATCAATTACGTAAATTTCAATTTTTTATTTTACTCAGCGTTTGATGATAAATTTATTTTTGTTTGTTTGTTGCTATTGTCGACGTTTGAATGAAGCTTGATTAAACTTTTAGTTTTCGTTGAAAATAATTACAAGTTTCAATTTAACAGAACTATTCAACTGAAGAAGCTATTATAATAGTTTCATAAAAACATAATTATATTTAGAATTAAATTAATTTGTTCTGTTTCGACACAACTAGACATTTAAAATATCATCGTATAGGCCTACAACAAGAAGTCTTTAAAACTCTTGTTTTAAAAATGTTAAACCGGGTTGCTCAATATAAAAGTAGGTCATTCGTCGGTTTCTTTATTTAGACAATACAACAGCGATGTTCTGTAATAACATAGAAGGACATGATATTTAGTTAACAAGTTAATGATTTACCTATAGCTTATTAGGAAAAATAAACTGTTTTATCAACATATTTGAGTGAAGATGAACTAAAGTTTATTATGATTGCCTTACATATGCATTACATATACAAATTCACTTACATAAAATATACAAATTCACTTATACAAAATATGCAAATTCACTTACAGAAAATTACAAATTCACTTTCATAAAATATACAAATTCACTTACAAAACATATCGAAACTCACTTACATAAAATATACAAATTCACTTAAATAAAATATGGAAATTCACTTACATAAAATAAAATAATTTACTTACATACAATATGGAAACTCACTTACATAAAATATAAAAAAAAATACTTACATAAAATATACAAATTCACTCACATAAAATATGAAAACTCACTTACATAAAATATAAAAAATTCACTTACTTAAAATATGGAAACTCACTTAAATAAAACATACACGTTCACTTACATAAAATATGGAAATGAACTTACATAACATATCAAAATTTACTTACATAAAATATTGAAGCACTTACATAAAATATTGAAACTCACTTACATAAAAAATAGAAATTTACTTACATAAATTATGGAAACTCAATTACATAAAATATAAAAATTGGCTTAATAAAATATGGAAACTCACTTATATAAAATATACAAATTCACTCACATAAAATATGGAAACTCACTTACATAAAATATACAAATTCACTTACATAAAATTTGGAAATTCACTTACATAAAAAAATAAGTTCACTTACATAAAATATAGAAACTCACTTACATAAAAAAAATAAGTTCAATTACATAAAATATAGAAACTCACTTACATAATAAAAATAAGTTCACTTACATAAAATATGGAAACACACTTAAATGGAAGCCATTAAAATCGACACAAGCATGCATTATAACATTTCCAATTGCTTGATGGAATAGTTTTTTGTTTAATTCGAGAATTCGGACAAAAATGAAATATCATAGGAGTGAAAAATCCAATTTGTTCTGATAAAAACGGCCAGGAAATTATTTCTTTCTATTCAACATTGACAAAGTCTATTTATTTTGGTACCTTACTTTATTTAATGGAGTATTCGTTTCTATAACATAAAATATTAATCTTGATAGAAATTACTTACGTGTTCTCGTCAGATGTATGTTAGTTAAATAATGTAGGCTAAAAATTTAACTATTTGAATAATTTTTGTGAAATAAATATTTTATTATCAAACACATACTTGATTGTTATTGTTGTCACACCATGAACTAATTGTTCAAAAAAACATTATATAATTTATGAAAGTTATTGATCTTTAGTTTTGACGAAACCGTTTGCCACATAAGTCAATGGGTGTGTGTGCGTGCCTCAATTAAAAAATAGTTTTGAGAAGCTTAATTGGTAGAGCAGTGCAGTTATATAAATTGACAGCTGCTAAACTATTAAATTCATATATCATGTTTATTATAACTTTTCATTGTATTAATATACATTAATATAATGAACAGTCTCTTCAGCCAATCAACAGCGAGAGATTAGATTTATTCTGCAATAAGTGCGTCACGCATGTGACGTCACGCTATATGACGTCATAGTTCGATATTTCAAGCTGTATTGTAGATAAGAAGTGACGTAATTTTTTTCTTGTATATTTTTCGATACAAATGCCGAAACTGAAATCAGTATAATTATATTACTGAAACATAATGGATTGATTTATATTAATTATACATTTATTTTTTTTAACATTTCATTAAAACTTCCGCTATGGAAGTATATTTGTAGTCGCCAAGTTAAGAACAAAGTCAAAGATGGCTTCGTATTTGAAAATAAAAAGCTGCAGTTTTATTAATTGTGCATCTAACTCAAAAACAAACCAATAACTACATTTCTTCCATTTCCCAAGACATAAAACAGATAATTGGATTAAATAATAGTTTTAGTAAGAGGCATATGCATTTAAGAAGAAAACCACAGATCAAACTTTGTTCATCTGTGAGAAAACTGTAAAATAATTAAGTTACCAATATTGAAAAGAAAACGTGTGATTTGTCAGCCAGTAGACGAAATAATGTTCTAATAAAAATTTAATAAAATAAATTTAGAGTTAATATAAAACCGTCCATTATTTTTCAGTAATATATACCTAATTATAATGATTTAAGTTTCGTCAATTGTATTGAAAAACATACAAGAACAAGATGACGTCATTTCGTATCTACAATACAGCTCGAAATATCGAACTATGACGACATATAGCGTGACATCACATGTGTGACGCAATTATTGCAGAATAAATCGAATATCTCGCTGATGATTGGCTGAAGAGCCTGTTCAAAAAGTTATTATTGAATGTCATATCTTATTAGTTGTCTATGGTTACAGTTTTGGGTGAATCATCAACCTGGGTGAATGTTAATAGTGGTGTACCACAAGGTTCTGTCCTAGGACCAATCCTATTCCTTGTTTACATAAATAACATCAAAGATGATTTGACATCAATCATCAAAATTTTTGCGGACGATACCAAGATATAACGCAGAGTAAATAAATCAAGTGCAACTGATATATTATGGCTAAGAGATGGGGAATGAGTTTCAATGCAAACAAATGCAAAGTAATACACCTAGGGAGACGTAACCCACATCACGAATATTACATTGAGGAAGGCGGAGACAGACTAGCACTTCAAGATGTGGAATGTGAAAAGGACTTAGGGGTTAAAGTATGCATTAATCTGAAATGGACAGATCAATGTAAAATAGCAGCAGGAAGAGCTACTGGAGCAATGAGGAAACTAAAGAATTCCTTCAAATACATGTCGAAAGAGATTTTTATTAAAGTCTATCCTTGGTATGTAAGATCACACATGGAACTCTCTGTTCAGGCATGGAGTCCTTATTTAGCATGAGACATGGATTTACTTGAAGCAGTTCAAAGAAGAGCCACTAAACTGGTTAGGGGGTTAAATCTCAAGCCCTAGTGTGATAGGTTAAGAGAACTAAAGCTCTATTCCCTGCATAGACGAAGATTGAGAGGAGACCTCATCGAAATGTGTTAAGATAGTGAGAGGATTAAGTGGAATCAAGTTTGAAGACACATTTAGACCTAGTAATGAAGGAGGAACTAGGGGATATAGGTATAAAGTTTTTAAGCCGTGGTTTGGAGGTAGGACCAACCTAATGATTAACTCATTAAGTTGTAAATATAGTCGTGTGACTGTAACATAGCAACTAGAAAATGTGCGCAATTAGTCACATAACCGTAATATAGCCATTGCATGGTTGTCATTGATTTGCTGAAGAAATTGAATAAAATTAGCATTGAATGTTACATCTTAGTGTAGTCTATGGTTATACTTTATTTCCATTAATAATTATTAGTAAGATCTGACAACTGACAAGCTAACAGTGCTATCAAACAAATGATGGTACTTGAATACATCACAGGAACATGTAATAGCTTAAATTAGAAATGGAATAATATTTATTTACAATATTGTTCGTATCATCGATAAAAAACATAAGTATTACTAGTTGAGCCAGGGTAAAGCTTTAGAGCTATACTAGCCACATGCTCCATAGGAATTATTATTGGAATGAACTATTTTGCACCCCTAAAGTATTGGCCTGCCCTATAATGTATTCAGGTACCACCATTCATTTGGTAATAATGTTTTGGCTTTTGTTATTCAATCAACTTTTCGGTGTTACACGATTGTAGTACAGTCGGTGTTATAATCATCTGACCAGGAGGTCTTTTTGGTGCTGCAGAAAAGTATAAGTTTTCTTAATGTTGTCACAAGGTGCTGATTTTCAGCAAAAGTTAGTAAAGTGACAAAATCTCCCTACCTTAGATGTTTTTCATTAATTAAAATGGAAATATTTGATTAAAAATTGACAGAACATGAGTATTTTTTTTAAGTTGATGAGAAATAGTACAAAAATATATATTCCTGTTGAGTAAAATCTTTTCTAAGTTAGGGAGATTATGTTAGTTGAATAATGTATGCCAAAAACAGAACCTTGTATTGAAAAAATGATGTGAAAAACAATAAAACTAACCATTTAATACACTTTATATCAAAACATTTTCTTATTTCTGTTATAATCAGTTATAGATCTCAATTATAATCAGTTGACAGATGACCATTATTTGAGGCTTAAAATGTGTAGATTGTGTACAACTGTTGATAACAAAATTTAAATAAGTTTGTTTTTTCAAACAATATACTGGTTTTAGATAAAATGGAATAAGCCATTAGACATACATATAACTTTTTCATTAAAAAGTTTTAACAAGTTGATAGGTTTTCAAATGAACAGCTAAACATTATTAATGTGGCAAATGGGTGGACACTTGACACTATTGTTTATGTTTTCGTTGTTTTTAATTATTTTGTTATTGCTGTTATTATAGTTTTATGTTTTGTTCTATCCATTAAAAAAACATATTTCCATTTTTTTTATTGAAAGAAATTTCTGTAAAGTTCTGTTAACAAAATTTCTGATAATTTATGCTGAAAACTGAAAACCTCAATGTTATTAAATTGTATTTTTTTGTTATTGTTACATTGTTTTAAGGTTTTGCTGTTGTGAAAAGTCCCATTAAAAGGTCAGTTATAATTTAAACGGTGCCTAGAACTTAAGATTTCTGAGGCAATGGACTGTTCACAAGTTTTTTCTAAACAATATTTTTCAAATGAATCTCTTGGGATGTATGGATTAACAATAGCACAAGTGAGGTAAGCTCTATGTTATTTGAATGTTTGTTACCTCACTTGTGCTATTGTCAATCCATACATTGTAGACAATAGCACAAGTGAGGTAAGTTCTATGTTATTTGAATGTGGGTTACCTCCCTTGTGCTATTGTTGATCCAATTGACCCTTTGGTTGTGTTCTTACAAAACATAATTTATAACTTTAAAGCACAAAAATCCCAGCAATTCATAACACAAAAGTACCAAATTTTAGGGATATCAACAGTTTCTTTATTCAATCCTGCTCAATCATAGCAATTTTATTCAAGATTCTTAAAGTGTTTGTGTATTAAATTGTGAAAGAAATATTGGTTTCTTTCAAATATATATGAATGAAACAATTTTTTCAATGAATCTATAAGGAAATGGATTAAACAAAAGAATTAAAAACATGAAAGTACAAAATAAACGAAAATAAAACTTGCAATCCAGTTTGGACAATTTATTTTTTTTGTTCAAAACTGACAGCCATAAATGTATGCTTATGCAGAGTACAAAAAAGGCAAACTCATAATTTAGACAGTGTTAGAAAAATACTAAATATGTGGATCTATGTCGACACAACCTAACCTAACCTATTCTCACGTGAGTAGATCGGTAACATAAACTGACATTAGAATGGAGAACATTTTTTTTTACAAATTTCTCTACATTGATAATAACTTTTTGTTAACTTTTGCTAAAACTCATTACCATGTCTAAGCTATGATTTAACCCAAAAAAGCTATGAACTTGCATGATCGATGCAATAAATGTGGATCTTTGTTAAATTATAATGTAAATACATCATGTATACCAATGCCAAACTTCAAGGTGAAGAGAACCTATAGCAGGGTGTCAGAAAAGAGTAATTTTTTTCTGTGCAAGATTTTTGTTATTGTCCTCATCAAACCCAAAAGCTGTGGAAAAATGGTCGTATTTCTGCAATAAAAACTTGAAAATAGCTAAAATGGGCCATCCTCATGAACATGGTTATTTGCATTCAACAATGATCAAAAGAAAATGTAAGAGAAACTCATTTTTAGAAGATGCAACTTTTAAAAAAAATAATATTTCAAAATTTTTGTATAATAATAACTGAATAATTCTAACACCATCATCAACGTCTTACATTTTAGTTCGTAACAGTCCAAATTTGTTAATTGAAAAGTTCAAAATTTCGTAGAGTTATATTTTACTTAATGTTAATATCATTACATGTTTTAAGCATGAAACTGTTCATATTACTATAAATAGATCATACAAATTATGAAGTGTTGCATGGTGCTAAAAACCAGGGTATTTTGTCCTTCCAAGATTTTTTTTCATCCTCTTTTAACCAAAAGATTAGCCCAAAGTGGCCTTTTTCTGCAATAAAAACTTTAAAATAATCAAAACCAATCAAAAATTAATGTCCTCTTTAAAATGAAAAAATCACCATGATTAGTGTTGTATAACAATTGTTTCCATTATTTATTTGAACCACCTAATCAATCAACATTCATTATTCAAATTTCTTTAAATTTTGTTTATTAATATGGAAATAGTTCTGATTAAATAAGCAGTAATAAATGCTATACATTAAAAGCTGTTTGTATGTTGAAAAAGTTCCTAAATTTGTGAAATTTTTTGATACAATTGTACATATTATAATATTTTTTTTCATTAATTTTCAATAAAATTATTTTAAACCTTCAAAAAATAATGTGTTTGATGATAACTAATTGGCTAATTTTAAAAACTTAAAATGTCTATTATTTAAAAAAATATAAATTTCAGGCAAAAAAGTCCTTCAGGCATTTTACTTTAGAATCTCCAGTTCTTTCATTGTTTGAAATAAACTTTTCTCTAAACTTTATTTGGTTTATTTTGTTAAATTGTATTTTCTAGCTGTCAGTATAAACAGACTGTCGGCACGAATGGGTTAAACAAACTTTTCTGTAAAATATTTTTCTATTATTTTAAAAAAATGGCAAAATTTTGGCAGTCCACAAATCATCCACTGGCCCAACAGCAAACAGAGGTGGTTTATAGAAGCTGTTTTTTCAAATACAGCTTAATAAGGTTTGTATAGTTTTCACTAAAAAAAAGTGGTAGAAATTGAGAAAACAATTGAATTCAAAGTTTTTTCAAAATCAAATCTTGACAGGCCAAATTTTGTCATTGTAATGAAAATATTTAAATTTACTTCTCATTTGTTAGCAATATTTATGTCATTTTATGACTTGAATTGGGTACATACTTGTGTTATCTAACATATAGAACCAAATTTTAATGGATTATTTTGATTTTCGACTCTTTTCTTTTTTAATATAACATGAATTTTGAAAATTAAGAGGCCTGTCAGAATGAAAACATTTTATTTCTTATTCTTATCCATAATTATGCTATTTTAGGAGTTAAATCCAGTACACGAGTGTTATCCAACATGTATAGCCAAATTTTAATGGATAATTTTATTTGTTAAGCCTTATTTTAGATACATGAATTTTGAAAATTATGAGGCCACCGAAATGAAAACATTTTTTTTTGTTTATTTGTTATCAATCTTCTTCCATAACATTTTCCCGTATCTACACAGGGTCGCTAGTTTTAATGATTGTTATTTTATGAGTTAAATCCAACATGTAGAACTAAATTTTAACAGAATATTTTATTTCTTTCTAGTGTTTTTTTTGATATGACATGAATTTTGAAGATTACGTGGCCACGAAACCATTTTGATGGGAAACACGACTATAGGTTTACAAACGACTTCAAAATTAATATTCAAAATATTATAAATAGCATATATTAATTACAATAAATACATTTAAAAATTATTGAAAAACATTTATAAGATATGAAACAAACAATTGCGCCATCCCAAGACCCAAGTGATTATATTTTTCAAACTTTTCAACTTGAAAATGTCTTCTAAATATAATCAAAATGCACATAGCAAGAAAATAACACTAATAATTTAATTATTTACACTGTAAAAAGAGTTAATTAGTTTAGAAATAAATTTGAAAGAATTTAGTTTCACATTTCAAAACTCAAGGTTCACAAACATGTACTCTTTAATGGTACACCTCTCCATTCACATGTTTGTTCAATGATTTTATAACAAATATATTCATTGGTTAGAAAAAAGATTATCTATTTGCTGACCATATCATTTTTACAGGGACAAAACATCAAGTTTGGAGAACTTCTAGAAAAAATGATTTTCTACAATCTAAAAATTGCTCATTTGAACTCTTTAGTTCCTACAGTTAGCACATTTAACACCACGATGCTAAAAAATAATTTTTCATTTTAAAAGGGATGTTCATTTTGACCGTTTATAAGTTTTTATTGCAGTAAAAGGCCACTTTGGGCTAATTTTTAGTTAAAGAGGATAAAAAAATCTTGGAAGGACAAAAACCCTTGTTTTTAGCACCATGTTGAAATTTGTAATAAACTGCCTAAGATTGAATTACCCTAAAATTTTATATAACAAATTTGTTTAATAAGCAACTTGCAAGTTTATGTACAGTATTGTATATAACAATTACATAGGTAAAGTGGTTAACTTTTGAATGCTGCTATTCAATAAATTTACGGTTTTGAAAATGCCTTTAAAAATCAAATGGAGTTCGGGGCTATAGAACAAAGCTTAAATACTTAAAAAAGAGCTAATGGAAAAGTTGTTTTTTAATAGGAATTTGTTTCAAAAAACAACTTTGCAAAACGTTTCAATAGGTATTATAAAATATGTTCATTCATAGGAAAATTACTAAAACAAATACAATATCAAATTAGTTATAATGTTACAATGTGCTAAATGAATTTTTGATAAACTTTGATAAATTGAGTCCTTTAGCATAGTGGGCAAATAAAATAAATGCAATCATTTAATGTTAAATAAGTGTTTAATACATGTTTAATTGTTTAATACACTTATTAGATAGTTGATTTACATGAAATATTGTTTTAAGTAAATATATATACTCAACTGAAGAAAAAAAAGCTACAATAAATAGATTTTCCCCCAAAATTGAACCCTTTAGTATTCTATTTTGAAAAATTAATTCAGTGAGTTCTTGAATTAATTGATCTTATTTGGCACATTGTAATGTTATATATTGCAAATTGAAAACATATGCCTGCCATTAAATACTCTTTGTCTTAGATCTAGCCAGAAGATTTGTTGTTCCTAAAGAATTGAAACTATTTACAATTTTTTTGGGAATTTCTTTTACATGCTGTACATATGAGAACTGGGTTAGGTGAGTTTCTTTAGCTTCTCCTCGATATGTAAAATAAAGTTATTTTATGGTATCTTGTTGAAATCCAAACTTTGGCAACCAAGTTCTTGCCACTTTACCACAATGAGTTAACCAGTTCCATTTAGCAGTTTATTTTACAAATTGTGAAATTACCATTATAGGTGAATCTACGATGCTGAAAGCGTGAATTCCTAATTATGCCATTGTCAAACAGTTTGGGGGAGCGCTTCAAGATATTCCCAAGATAGCTAGAGATTGTTAGTAAATTGTCCTACTTTTGTTATACAAATACATGATACTACTATTAATTTGTCATTTTCAGTCAGCAGGGTGCCAAAAATGCAAAGTTGATGCGGAGTGATTTCAGGGTGCTGATTTTCAAAAATGAAATCTGGCGATATTTTGTCAACCAATTCAAGGATATTTTGTTAACAAATTCAGGATATCAACTTGTCGAGCATTAGAAGATATTTATGACACAGTTTATAGATTTGTCTGTTATTACTTTACATTAAAGACTTATTTTCTCTTGTTCAAAAACAAATGTAAGGAGATTTCAAAATACATTGCTGGTAATATCTCGGACAGATTTAAAAAAATTTCCACTGCACAATAGTTATCGTACTTGAGAAATGTAAATACGAAAAACCCGTAGAACAGTTTGTATTTTTGACAAAAAGTCTTCCTCATAAATGGATAATTTTGAAGATATTTTGCTTATTTTAGGTCATATTTCAAAAAATATTGTCCTAGGTGAGTTGAACATTTTCCTTGTATTTTGTGAAAAGCTCTAACCTACAAGATGAGCTACAGTATGTTCCTTTTGAGTGAGTACTTTTTTATATATGGATGTCAGAAGAAAGGCCTAAATTAGTCAAAGATTTTTTGACAGTTCAATTTCTCATGATATTTTGCAAGTTTTTGTGAAACCTAGAAAAGTTGAATAACAAGCCTGTTATAGTATTTTTTTAAATATAATTTATTTAATATTTAAATTGAAATAACTTTCCAAGTTGGAAATTCCAACTTACCTCTTTGTTTTAGCAAAACTATACATACCTTAACTTCAAGATACAACTGTCCATTAACAAAGTAAAAAAAATTAACTTAATAAATTTTATTGGATTAGGCCTGATAGGCTATAAAAATATGAAATTGCAAGTTTAAATTGAAATTTTCGAAGTAACGCACTGTTTATTTCTCTAAGAAATCACTTCCTCATGTGTTAATTTTAAAATGAGGGTTATTTTATTAGAAAATCATAAGTATTTTGAATGTTAATTATACTAGCCAATAGCCATAGATGACCTGCAATCTCACGTGGCTATAATTCAATAAATATTTATTTCATGAAAAAAATTATTCATGGTAATATTGGTTAGATGGTCATAATAAACAACTTTTGTTCAATCAAATTTTCTGGAACTCTTCAAATAAAAACTTTAAACTTTTGCTCAAATTTTTTCAGAGTCCATGACTAACTTTTTTAAGGTGGGTTTTTCAAAAAAAATTACTTTTGGCAATTTTGATCGGATGGTCATAATAAACAACTTTTTTTCAATAAAATTTTGTGTAACTTCAAAATAAGTGAAAAACTTGAATTTTTAGATGAAAATTAGGCTATTTCCACAAATTCTGTTTTTTGGCTATAACTCCATAAATATAATTTAAAAAAAATACTTTTGACATAATTTGTTAAATAGTCCTAACAAACAACTTTTGTTCAACAAAATTTAATGTAACTCTTCAAATAAACTAGTAATCCATGAACCGGACGGTTCAAATGTCTCGCGATGATTAATTCAATAACTTTAAAAAAAAAATCTCTAAAAATATCAAATCAACTAGCCATAGATGACCTAAAATCTCGTGTGGCTATAACTCAATATTTGTTTTATGAAAATAATTACTCCTGATAATGTTGGTTAGATGGTCATTATAAGCAACTTTTGTTCAATA
>JARUHE010313750.1:0-11858 GCA_031471125.1 Archaeomysis grebnitzkii | reverse complement strand
GCCGATGAGCCTAGAACGAGTTTACTTCTAGCCTCGGTCGAGTCTAACAGATTGTCAAGAGCTATTTTTGAACATGTCTCATTAAACCAAACATAAATTCACTCTAATAACTCTACACACTACAGAGTATACAAATATACAAGATACTATACACAAATTGAAATTTCAAAATATAGTGCAGCAAATATTCTGAACTTTGTATTTAAATAGTATTTCAATTGAAGAGAATGATTAAGTATGAATTTTTGGCATAAATCTACTTTATAGCTGCGACAAAAACTTGGCAACACATTAATAGCCTATGAAGTATACAATTTTGGAATAGCTATAGGTGAAGGGCTGATTCCTTCAGAGTAAGGACCTGGTCGTCGTCTACCTCGCTTAGGCCGGGTGAAGGGTTGATCTTTTCAGAGTGAGGATCTGGTTGTCCTCTACCTTCCTTATACCTTTCTTATCTTTTTTCCTTTGCTTCTTTTTTCCATTTTAGTGGATGGGTTATAAGTATTTATTGCCTAAGTTGATTGTCCAGTCATACCCATTGCTTCCATTCATTCTCTTCTGGGGGCACTCCCAATCTATCTTTCTGTTTGCATGTGCCTCAAATGCAATGCAGTACTCTGGACAACCCCCCCCCCCAACTATGGATAAAGGAGTCAATGCTAGCGTAATAATGTCTGTCACATCTCGGAAATGGGACGAGCTGCCTGGGAATCAATAACTTTTGGCACGAACGATAGTGAGAATGTTGACTCCGGTCGGGAGACTTATTGCGCTGCACAGAACCGAAACTGTCCCACTGATTCTGAGAGTGAAGGCTTGGACCGGATGAGTATTGCCCTTCATAGACCAATATTATTATCATTGATATTTTAAAAATTGTATTAGATTTAAGCTGTTATTGTTTTTTCTTAATTTTATTTGTTTTATGTTTTTATTGTTGATTTTATGTGGCGATGTTGAGTTGAATCATGGTCCCTCAGAACTACAAGTAATTGTTGCATTCTATAACATAATATTAGGTAAGGGCTTTATGGTAATTTAAATGATCTACAGATTGCATCTCGTAACTATGATGTTATTTTGTGTTCTGATACCAGTTCTGAAACATGCGACAATGCTCCTGCGTAACGCTACTCACGTATTAATGACATTGTTGCTTATATTAAATATGGATTTTCTGCTACAGTCAAGAAAGAGAATGTTTGCAACTGCCATAAGATTTGTACAAGATCTTTTATATATAACTTCTATATATTTAATCAATGAGTGATACTTAGGAGTTTGATCGTAATGTGGGCTTTATTTTTGTCGGTGACCTGAAGGCTCATCATCAGGACTGTTTGATGCTGTAACTAAACCTGCTCTAGGTAGATCTGATCATTCTGTTTACTGATAATTTTTGTTTCTGGCCAAAACACATACACAGGGTAAAAGGTTACATAAAATATAGTTTCGGCCCCAGGCTCATGAGGAGAAATATACTCTTATCGAGGCTGCAAAGTAGAATATTTAAAAATCATAGGATGTAGAAGATGTGAAAACAGAATATTAAGTATATACAAATTAAAATAAATTAAGATATATACATTTTTACATTAATTGTACGATAGCATTAAATACAATCAAAATTACGAAAACAATGTTCTTAAGTAACCACTTTTTCGATCCAAAAAAATGATTACAATTTAAAATTAATTTGAACAAAAATACAGTATTGAGATAACTTAACATTACACCGACCAGTGCATACAGATAAAACACAATCGTTGTTGAGGAACATTTTATTCACTGACCGCTCTCTTGAAGGCTCTCAATGTTTTTACATTGCAACTTAAATTTAAGCTCTCAAATACATGTATTGCTCGTAAGATCTACTTGACTGACCTGCAATTGTTAGTGGCCTTGACGGTATCGGGTGGAGTAACATCTATAAACAACGTAATGCCATTCATGAGTTGAATACGGCACCTATTCGCATTATTAGCCACCGAGTACCCACAAAAAACATCAAGGGTAGACTCAATGATAATGCATGGTTTGATGAGACCCGGTCGAATGCCTTCCATGATAAACAGAATGCTCTGGGCTTGTAATAGATCTTTGTTGCTCTGGGATGACTATAGGCCTGTTCTCGACCAACTTTCTTGTTGATTGAATTTGCAAATGCTAAGTTCAATCGCGCTTTTCTACGCGTTTCAATATTTTTTTAATTCAAAACGTATCGCATTTTCAAATCGTATAAGTAGGGATATTTTTTTAGATTCATTCATGGTATGCTAGATGGAGTAAGAAACTATAAACCCTTGAAAACCCACTTAATCATTGTTAGTATATCTCGAACATCTCCTCACCCACCATTGTCTTTGTGTCTTTTTTGTCTTTTTTGGATGTATCTAACCAAGACCTTTTTATAATCTCTTAAGAAGAGATTGATCTAACTCCCTTAAGCTATTTAGCATGATAATTAACCATAAACTCACTTTTGAGAAGCATTTGCAGTCCATTGCATCTTTTGTTTACCAGAAAACTGAACTCATCTATAAATGTTTCAGGACTCGTGGTAATGATGAAGCTGCAATTATTTTTTTTATTATTTATTTTACCATGTTTTTGTACTCCTCGCCTGTTTGGTCTTCAGCCGCGGTATCGCATTTGAAATTATTAAATCGTGTTATTAATGAAATCGCTTATCATACCTAATATCTCCATTGACCTTGAAAAACAAAAAAAAGTTGCCGGTTTATCACTTCTATACAACATATTCAATACTGTGAACCACCCACTTTATATTGGACTACCTGCTCCATATACTCAGGCCAGGTCAACTAGGTAAACCTTAACCATAAATGGTTATGATTTTTCTTCTATAAATTGCAAAGCATATCAGCATGCTAGATGTTTTGTTCCATTTGTTTTTGTAAATTGTGGAATATTCTTCCTAATGAGGTAATTCATTTGTTCAGACCCGGAACATTTTAAGTTTGCAGTCAATGTGTTATTTTCATAATGTTGCTGGTGAGTAATAAACTTGTTCACAATTTTTTTGAACCTATGAATATTTGAAAGGGTTTTTGACAAATTGAGTGAATAGTAACGTGTGTCATCTCCTTCCTTTGCCTTACATATATATATTTTCTGAATCTACAAAACATTAAATATATAATTTGCTTCACGATTTTTCTGAGCTTACAAAACATGCGTCATCTCCTTCGTCTGCTTTGCATATTAAACTTATTCACGATTTTGCCTGTAGCCACACAATTATTATTGTTAATAAGTGAAAGATTGAATAATAAAGTTGGCTGGTTGTTTTTCACCATCTTTTTTCTCCAACTACCTTTTATTTTTTCTCTTAAGGTACTTGTACCGGTTCACAATGAATGAATGGCTGGTTTGTATTTAAACAGAAAAATTAACCAGCTAACATATTCAAAGCAATGACGTGACTGTGACGTCACCACTGTCAATTCATTGTGATTGATTGAAGAAATTTATCATACTTAACAATGATTGACGTTTCTTAGATGTTCTGTGCTGTTTCACCTTGGTTTTAATTTAATTTAAGTTTTAATTTTAAGGTTAGCTCTTGTCATTTACTACTAGCATTTGTTTTCCTTTGGGGTCTAGTCTTCCAGTTAGTCATGCTTATTGACTTGCTTGGTATTCGCTTATTAGTTTCCTCCATGGGTTCGACAAAAAATACTAAGTAATGTTAACATTGGTTACCTTTTGCATAGGCCTACCGGGTTGCTTAGTCAATTTAATAGCCATTTGAAAACAAAAGTAGGTACCAAGCAGGGTGCCAAATTTTTTTATTTCAAATAGGACACCCATTTTTAAAAACAACTTTTGGGTTTTGGAGGACACAACCAAATCTTGAACGACAAAAAACTAATTGTTTTTGGCAAACTGATATTAGGTTTTGTATATTTTTCTTGTATAAATACATTTTACATTGCTTTGACAAAATTACCACTTGTTTTGAAGTAATCCAAAAACTAGTAAACTGTAAAAATAATTTTAAGGCAAAGACATATTAATTATATCTAACAAATATATGTATAATAATATACTTATTAAAAAAGAAAAGAATTCTGCAATTAATTTGGTGTTTTGTTTTTGAAGGGAAAATATTTATTATTCGTTTGATTTTGTTTTTGTTTGTCTTTTGGCCCCAGAGCAGTTTTCTTTAGTCAAAGAAAGTCGTTCATTTTTAAAAACACGACAAATAAACTTCTGGGCTAAAATTAGAGTAAAAATTTTATTATAACAATTTACTTTGCTGGCCATTTTATATTCCAGTGATCACTCCACCTCGTTAAAGTGTCGATGTTTTTTTTACAAATACTTGAACAATTTTTAGATTATTCCTTTCATTAATTTTAAAGACAAATGCATGAAAACCTTGTTTGGCTATAATATATCTCATCGTCGATTTTTGATCGGAATATGACTTCTGGTAAATCACTTTCTGCCTTGCCTCTCCATTACATCGTTACTGGATCGACCGTAGAAAAAAACTAAAGGTCAAAAATTAAGAACCTTATGACACTGAGTTGGAGGCAAATCTGTCGTGTTTTTCATGTATAAGACCTCTAGTTTTTAAAATTTATGTGCAGCTCTGGGTTGCCCAATAAACAAATAAATTTATTTTTTCTTTCTATGTTTAAAGAAGGTATTTTATGTTTCGCTGTTTGGCAAATGATTTAATTGATGTTTTGTTATTTTCAGGATGGAATGGATCAAATAAATAAATAATTTAAAAGTTGTTTTGTATTAAACTTTAAAAATAAATTATAATTTTTTGTTTAAATAAATAATTTAAAGGTTGTTTTGTATTAAACTTTAAAAATAAAATAGAGTTTTTTATTTAAATAAATAATTTTGTATTAAACTTTAAAAACAAAATAGAGTTTTTTATTTAAATAAATAAATAATTTAAAAGTTGTATTGAACTAAGCTTTAAAAGTTAAAACAAAGTTTTTTATGAAAGCTCTATTAAAATATAAAATATTTATTCTGATCATCCATTATACAAGTTTATTTAATACTTTAATTTTATAAAATTGCTCAATAATCGTGTATATGTCTTACATAAGATTCATGTATACGTCATAAATAAGAAGGAAAAACAAGAAAAATCTAACAATGAAGAAAGAGATATAATAATGCATCACATCAACAGCTCACAAAGCGTTTGTCATTCTCATCATCATCACCCACATCAGGTCTTGTGTACCCTACGGATATACAACCAACATATGGCGCTTCCTTCAAGTCGGGGTAAGCTTAGCATATGAGATTTTAAGAGAGTACAGCCAATGCCGACTCTATAACCGGCCTTTCACATCGAAACCTTAATTACACAATACGTTCTCGACCAATCTTTTCTTGATACGGGATTAACTTTCTTGTCATTCAATCAAAGATAAAATAGTTGATCAATGATCAACAAAGTTGATCAGAGATGAAGAAAAGTTAGGTCGATATCACGATTATGGTTGGTGTCTGTGCTACCAGTTGTGTTTCCAATGGTTTTGTAACTGTCAAACATTCATGGCAAGTAAGTACGAGGCCTGTAGTGGAGTCGGCGCTGGTAAACCATTAGAGCGAACTTGAAACGATGCCAACGAGATATGCTTATGCAGCATTAATCTCCAGGCGTTCGTATCTGATCGACCACCATCTCTTACAAAATAAAAAAGCCAAGTACATTCAAGAAGACTGAGTTGTGACGTCACGCGATCAACTTTTGTATAATCGTGTGTTCATAACACTTTACCGTTTCTTGTAATACCGGTGGTACATAATTAAAATGTCTTATTACATCTTATGCAACACCAGTGATAAAAAAATCAAATTATGTTTTTAATAAGTTTATACAGGCAAAACTTTTCTTGTTTTCTTGTATATATATTTATTAACTTGATTTGTATCACTGGTGTTATATAAGATGGAATAAGTCATTACTGTAGACCTGTGTAACACCGTTGTTACAAGAAACGGTTTAAGTGTTAAAAAATGCGAGACATTTACGAAATTAAGAGAAAAATTCCAAATATAATCTAAGGATAAAAAAAATGGAAACATTTTCAGTTGTTTTATTTTTCAATGAAATTCTGTAAATAATTTCATCAGATCTTCCTAAGGATGCTGACAATGTCATTTATTTGATTTTCCTTCATTAGATTTGTTTTTTGTTTTTTTTCTTGTTGTTGTTTTTCTTGTTTTATCTTTACTGTTTTTTTGTTTTGTTTTGTTGTGTTTTTCTAGTTTTTTCTGTTTTGCTTTTTGTTAATTTTTCTTTAATTTTTTAGTTTTTTTATGTTTTATTTTTATTTTATTTTTTTTTTCTGTTTTATTTTTGTTTGTTTTTGTTTTCTGTTTTGATTTATGTTATTTTTTCTATTTCATTTTTGTTGTTTTTTCTGTTTTGGTTTTCTTTTTGTTGGTTTTATGTGTTTTTTTTGTTTTGTTTTGGTTGTTTCTTCTGTTTTGTTTTTGTTTTATTTTTGTTGCTTTTTTCTGTATATTTTTTGTTGTTTTTCTGTTTTGTAGTTTTTTTCTGTTTTTGTTTTCGTTAAGCTTTCTGTTTTAATTTTATTTTATTTTTTATGTTTTATTTTTCTTGTTTTTTTCTGTTTTATTTTTATTTTATTTTTTATGTTTCATTTTTCTTGTTCTTCTGTTTTTTTTGTTGTTATTTTTTTACTCTTTAACTTTTGTTGTTTTATTTTTGTTGTTTTTCTGTTTTGTTTTTTCCTTCATTGGATTTTTGTTGTTTTTCTGTTTATAATTTTTTTTGAATTCAGGTTGCTGCTTTTTATTTTTTTGTTTTTGAGTTAATGGTTTTTAAAGTTTCCTTTTTCCTTTTCAAAGTTTTTTTTCCATTTTATTTATTTTTTAAGTTGTTTTACAATTTAATTTCTTGGAAGTTTCTGTTTCTTGTTTTTTTTTTATTTTGTTCTTTTGCTTTTTAAGTTTTTGTTTCTTAATTTTTTTTTATTTTAATTTTTTTCTTTATAAGTTGTGGTTTTATATTTTTCTACCTTTCAGTTTTTTTTTTGTTTATTGTCTTGCTTTTTTATTTTCAAGTGATTATGTTTTTATATTTCATTTTTAATTTAGTTCTTTTTTATATTTTTTTCGTTCCTTTATAAAACTTCAAAGTTGATAAATTTGCTCACTACAACGTTGTTATAACGTTGGATATAAAACATTTAAACCACATTAGGTATAAAGTTATATCTTACGTTGTTCCATTGTTTCCTAAAAAAACATTAATTATCCAAACGTTACAACAACATTACAATGTCACCTGTTTCAGTAGTTACCATTAATTAAAAAACGTTGACCTAACGTTTTTTATTGACTAAAGCCCAACGTTGTTTTTTTTGTTCAACTTAGAAATCGATTCATGATGATAATGATAATGAATATGTTTATTTGGCCATACAGTTGCAATAAAATATTGACATTACTATTAAAACTTATAAATAATAAATAAAGTCCAGCCCAATGAGTATTTAATACTCTTATAGGACTGCTCTACATAATATTTTTTTCTTTATTTAACATATATTAAAAACAATCAATAATAAACAATGTAACATAACATTTGTTTATGTATAGAATACACTTAATCTCTATAACATTACAAAAATAATCAATATCTCACAAATGTCTACCTTCAAATATACAGCTATTTACAAAATAATATAATAATTATAATTTCCTATTTATGTCCTTTGAATTATATTACATTTCTACATTTACAACTAACTTAAAATTTTAATTTTCAATTTCTTCTTTAAAATAAAACAATTTTGACTGCTTTTTATGCCTGCAACTAAGTTGTTCCATATCTGACAGCCATGATAGGCAATACAATGTCGTCGCTGTTCAGAAGTGATCCGAGGTGTTCGCTGCCGTAGGGGGTCTCTCATGGTCAAGTTGTGTATATTATTTGCAAATTCAAATTCAATCTTGGATATTGTAATCATATTTAATATTCTGTATATGAAATGAGCAGTACACATGTAATTAACTTTGTCAATATTTATATTATTTTTAAAGATGCGAACAAGGGCTCTATATACTATAAGTCATGGTTCTTATGATTCTTTTTTGACAGATAAAAAGTGGTTTTAAATGTGTTTTAAAGGTAGATCCCCATATAAAATTGGCATACGCAATATGGTAATGTATCAAAGCATTATATAACAATTTAAGGGTTTCTTCATTAAACAGAGATATATAATACCGTTCAATTTACTCAACTTTGACACCAAATAATTTATATGGGGTTTCAAACCCAGTTTTTCATTAAGAATTACACCAAGAAACTTGCACTTATCGATATCCATCCGTCATCAAGGGGTATTCGTTCAATATATTTTTATTTTTACTGGTAAATATCATGTATGTCTGTTGGACACTAGCCAGCTATTAATATGTTTCAGCTCATAATTCAGTGAAATATTATTAAAGTTTTTCTCTGATATGATAACTCCTGAATCATCTCCATATAAACACATTTCTAACTTTGTTGATGCATGAATTATGTCATTGATGTATAAAATAAATAACAATGGTCCGAGGGTTGAACCTGTGGAACAGAGATTGTTACTTGCGATAATTTAGATTGAAAGTTATTCATTTTTACTGTCTATTCATTAAATAGCTGCTAAACCAGCTCAGTTCCACTCCCCTCACCTCACAACGATCCAACTTATTTAACAATATAATGTGTACAACTATATCGAATGCTTTTGTTAAATCGAGAAAGGCAGCAACCACATGGTTACTTTTTTCTATTTCTTCTGAAATGCAATCAGTGCAGTCACTCAGTGCTGTCTCAGTTGACATGCCTCTCCTAAAACCATATTAACGTGTATTTAAAAGATTATTGATCTCTAAGTTGGTTAAAAAACACACTTTTCTACAATTTTGGATATAGACGGCAACAGAGATATAGGTCTGTAATTTACAAATTATTTATTGTCACCAGCTTTAAAAATTGGAATAACGCAAGCTACCTTAAATTTATTTGGCATCGCACCGGCAGACAGCGACAAGCTGGACATGTGTAACAATGGGTTGCAGAATTTAGTAATGCAGTGTTCAAGTACACTGATCAGGATCTCATCAATTCCTGGTGAGCTATCCTTAAACTCTTTCACCACCTTAATAAACTCCTCCTCTGTTAAAGATGTGAATTCGAAGTCATGCTATGTTATGTTGTGTAAAAAGCTATTAAATGTAAATTCAGGTTGGTCATTTCATTTGCTAGTTTGGATCCAATATTAGTAAAAATAATTATTAAATGCTTCAGAGATCAACACATTATGACTACTATTTACATTATTTATTTGTATCTCTTTTATATTAATGCTATTAATTTTTCGGTTAAGAACAGAATCAATAGTTTTCCAAATTTTCCCCGTATCCGAACTACAGTCTTTGATTTTTTGTGGATAATATGCTTTTTTTGCATTTCTAATATCTCGAACTATTTAATTTTTATTTTTTAAAGGCCTTGCCAAATGTTACAGGAAGTTTCGATTAAAGCTTTCTTAACTTGTTTCTCAATTTGATCTTCTTTCTTATTTCGTTCGTAATATTACCTTTGTTATAAATTTTACTTTAAATCTAGTTTTCGGAAAATGTTTGTCAAACATTGGAATAAAAATAGTGATAGAGTTATCTATGCAATCTGCACGCTATCAACCTGCATTACCAACTGCCAGCTTATACTTGTTAGTTCCTCTCTGAATATATTAAGTGATCTTTCCTCAAATTTTCTTTTGTAAATATAGTCATTAGTCGGTTGTGAAATCTCACCATTAGTAACTTTGAAAGTTGAAAATATTGGAAAATGATCAGCTTTAAAATCATAAATTACTCCATTTTTATTTAAATTGCCCAAATTAATTGACTAGAAATGATTGGACAGCTTAGCACTGTTAGATGTGACCCGTGTTGGCAAACTAATAGTATTGTAATGTTAAAGTCTCCAGTAATATAATATTTTATCTTTCTCTGTTTTAATGTATCTAAAATTGTTCACCTATATTGTTTAAAAATTCTTCCATATTATCCCCTGGTCGTCTATACACAACTCCTATAACGAAATGACATGCTTTACTTGAATTGTCCAAAAACAATGTTTCTATTTTATTGGTTTAGACTGTTAAATCACTTTTGACTAGAATAGTATCTTTATATTTACTATCTATATAAATTGTTACGCCTCTACTTTTTCTAGAATTAGATCTAATATACATCATACAACCATGGACATAATAAAAATCTACAATATCAGGAATTAGCTTTGTCTCGCATAACGCTACAACATCAAATTTAAAGCCTAACTTGGAGTTGATAAATGAGTTTAACTCATCAAAGTGACTTGGTAAACTACATATATTTTGAGATAACACTGCAAAACAGTCAATGTTTTTACCATGAATTTGTTCTAAATTAATTTTGAAATCTACTTTTGTATTGAACTCGTTAAATGGTCTATCATTATCACACCTGCTGCTATATTTAAAATTAGAGTTACGTAATGTTTCAGTATTAGGTAATTCCAAACTCATCAATTACATCATTGCACTAATATCACTATTCAATTCTTCAATATTTAATGTTAAAAAAATTTCATTTACCATAATCCATATAAATTTCTTACTATTTGATATGTAAATATATTAAGAATAAACTACTATTATACTAGACAAATAATCTCCATTAAGTTACAAATAATTTTTTATTGTACTTGGCAATAGGTCGGACACGAAGTCTAAGCGGAGTGTTGTTAGGTCGGTTGATAATATACAAGTCACCTAACTCTGCACAAGAAAATAACGAGAAAATCATTGAAAGCTTTGGGAAGTTAAGTGATTGTGCTAGGAATTCACAAGTACTGGTGCTAGGAGATTTCAATTTTCCTGAGATCAATCGGAGAACTATGGAAGCAAGAGGTAGGGAAGCCAGTAAGTTTGTAGAA
Source organism: Archaeomysis grebnitzkii (assembly GCA_031471125.1). NCBI lineage: Eukaryota > Metazoa > Arthropoda > Malacostraca > Mysida > Mysidae > Archaeomysis > Archaeomysis grebnitzkii. The sequence continues at coordinate 847 of JARUHE010313750.1, read as the reverse complement.
GCTATTGAGGTCCAGTTTTTAGTGCAAAATGTGGATTGTCATACCAGAATCACAGGAACCATCGAACCATCTACTTTGGACCTAGTGTTCACAAACGAGGAAGGGGCTATTGAAGGTTTGAAAATAACTGCACCATTGGGAAAAATTGATCATGTTGGACTAATTTTTGATCTCATCCTATACGACAACCTTGAAAGCAGGAACAGGGCTCAGAAGAAAGACTATGATTCAATTAGAGAGGCTCTGGGCAGTACCGAGTGGAACACCGATAATGTAGAAGAGTACAACATTAGTCTAGAGAACAAAATCATGGAGCTGGTTGCAGTATATGTGCCAGACAGACGACAAAACAGAAATGAAAGAACACCCAAGTCGATCCGCTAGGCTGCAACAAAAAAGAAGACACTTTTCAACAGGTATTGCAGAACAAGAAGTAAGAAAGACTGTGCCAAATACAAGATGCAGAGAAACATCACGTGTTCTGTTGTAGATAGATATGAAAGAGAAACTGAACTCAGACTAGCCAGGAACTTTAAGGAAAATCTTAAATTACTGTACAAATATGTGAGGAACAATCAAGTTAGTTGGGAGAGGGTGGAAGCCCTTGAAAACAAAGGGGAGACAGTAACGTCTAATCTAGAGAAAGCGAAACTGCTCAACACCCAATTTGAATCTGTGTTCTCAAGGAAAGACAGTGTAAATCCCCCTCCCATTAGGGTCAGGGTACCTTTGTCATTAAAGAATATTCGATTCACTGAACAAAAGGTAAGAAAAGTGTTGTCAGTTCTTAAAGAGGACAGTGCATGTGGATGTGATGAGATACACCCTAAATTTCTCAAAGAATGTC
>JARUHE010313739.1:0-11859 GCA_031471125.1 Archaeomysis grebnitzkii | reverse complement strand
ATGTCTATATAATATAATTAAATAATAACAATAAATAATATATTTAGTTTACTATGTAATTCAGTTACAATTTCTAATAAAAGTATATTTATGCTCTCGTTAAGTGTCTTATATATGTATATATATATATATATATATATACATATAATGATATATGTATATATAAATGCGTGTATGTGTGTGTGGGTGTGTATATGTGCGTGTGTATGGGTGTGTGTTTCTTTATGTGTATATGTACGAGTGTGTGTAGGGGGGGTGGCTGTATTGGTGTGTGTCTGTGTTTATGCGTGAGTGTATATATACGCACGATTGTTCTCATGAAATACAACGTTATTAATGCATGTGGTATGCTGCTTCGATTATTCAGACATAAAGTAAAAAAAACATTGAAGCGTATAAATAAACTTGACAATGCAATTTTCGTCGTTCGTATTAGACTGAACCATTTTAGGCCAGACAGGATCTCCAATGGGTCATCGAAGGATTAATAAAGCGACATTTTTTCGATCGGAAGTGAGTGAATTGACCAAAAATTACCAAATTAATTGAGGTTCGTTATTTCGTCAGTAAATTATCGTAAGTATTTTTAACCTCCAAGTTGAGCTCATCAGAATGTTCTTATTTTATAATTGTCCTAAACAATTAATTGGTTCAAAAAAAATCAACAAGTAAATAAAATAAGTATAGAAATATGTCAATAAGTAAATAAAACAAAAATAAATAAATAGGTGAACAAGCCAAACCAAAATATAAACTAATAAACGAGAAAAAACAAACCAAAATAGAAACAAACCAATAAGTAAATGAAACAAACCAAAATAAAAACAAATCAACGAGGAAATGAAACAAACCAAAATATAAACAAACCAATAAGTAAATAAAAAATATATAATATATAATGTCAATATGTAAATAAAACAAACAAAAACAAGAAATGAAATATACAAAAATAAAAAAAAGAATTAATAAGTAATTAAAACAAAGAAAATGAAAGTAAATTTACAAGTAAGACAAACCTAAATGAAAAGCCAATAAAAAAGAAGTAAATAAAAAAAATAAAATAAAAAATAAAACCAATTGGTAAATAAGAACAAAAAAAAAATGAAACCAATATGTAAATAGAACCAAAAAAATATAACAAACAAACATAAAAAAATTAAAGAAACCAAATGGTTAATAAAATAAAAAACGAAATAAAAATAAAACAAACAAAAACGAGAAATAAAATGAAATCAGTAGGTAAATAAGAACGACAAAAAAATAAAATAAACAAAAAATAAAAAGAAACCACTAGGTAAATAAAACAGCAACAAAAAACAAAACGAAACAATAAAAAAAGAAGTAAAACAAACAATAAACAAAAATAAACAAAAACAAAACAATAAGTAAATAAAACAAACAAAAATACAAAATAAAATAACAAAAACAAAAGGTAAATAAAACAAACAAAAACCAAACATAAAATTATTAAAAAATGAAAAAAAAGCATAAATAAATAAATCAAACAGAAACCAAAATGTAAATAGAACAAAAATAAAACAAACAAAAACCAAAAATAAAAAGAAAACAATAGGTAAATAAAACAAACAAAAACCAAAAATAAGAAATAATAAAAAAAAATGTAAATAAAAAACAAACAAAATCCAAAAATAAAAATAAATCAATAGGTAAATAAAACAAACAAATCCAAAAAATAAAATAAACAAAAACGAAAAAACAACAAAAAACAATAAGGAAATAAACAAACAAAAACTATAAACCAAAATAAATCAATAGGTAAATAAAACAAACCAAAACCAAAAATAAAAGAAACAATAACCAAAAACAAAAATAAATCAATAGGTAAATAAAACAAACAAAAAATAAAAGTGAAGTAAACAAAACCAAAAATAAGTTAATAAAATAAACAATAAAAAGAAATCGATAGGTAAATGAAAAAATAAAACAAACAAAAACAAAAAACAAAAAGAAACCAACAGGCAAATAAAACAAAACAAAAACCAAAAATAAAAAGAAACCAATGGGTAAATAAAACAAAAAACAAAATAAGAATAAAACAAACAAAAAACAAAAATAAAATAAAATAATGGATAGTAAAGCCAAAAATGAAATAAACAGAAACAAAAAAAAACAATAAGTAAATAAAACAAACAAAAACCAAAAATAAAAAACAAAACAATAGGTATATGAAACATACAAAAATAATACAAACAAAAATAAACTAATAAGTTAATAAAACAAACTAGAATAAAAAAAAACACACAAAAAGGAACATATCAAAAAATAACAACAACAAAATAAAAAACAAACCATTAAATAAATAAAGAAACCAATATAGGTAAATAAAACAAACAAAAACAAATAAAAATAAAAAGAAACCAACATGTAATAAAACAAATAAAAACCAAAAAAGAAAATTATAAAAAAACAAAAATAAACAAAAAAGTGAAACCAATCAATAAATAAAAAAACAAAATCTAAAAATAAAAAGAAACAAATAAATAAATAAAACAAACAAAAACCAAAAAGAATATAACAACAAAAAAACAAACAAAATCCAAAAATGAAACGGACAAAACCCAAAAACCAAAATAAAGCTAGCAAAAACTGAAAATAAAATAAACCAAAAAATACAATAAGTAAATAAAACCAAAAACCAAAAATAATTAAAAAAAACATAAATAAAATAAACAAAAATAAAAAATAAAAAAGGTAAATAAAACAAACAAAAACCAAAAATGAAATATAAAAAAAAAAAAAAAATGAAATTTACAAAAACCAAAAAGAACAATAAGTAAATAAAACAAACATAAAATAAACAAAAACAAAAAAAAAAGTAAATAAAACAAACAAAAACCAAGAATAAAATTAACAAAAACAAAAAAATAAATAAATAAATAAACAAAAAAAAAGTAAATAAGAGAAACCAAACATAAAATAAACAAAAAACAAAAATAAACAAAAAAATAAGTAAATAAAACAAACAAAATCAAAAATCAAAAAATAAGTAAATAAAACAAACAAAACCAAGAATAAAATAAACAAAAACCCCAAAAAAAAAAAATAAATAAACAAAAAAAAAGTAAATAAGAGAAACAAAAACCAAACATAAAATAAACAAAAAAAAATAAGTAAATAAAACAAACAAAAAAATAAGTAAATAAAACAAACACAATCCAAAAACAACACAAACAAAGATAAAAAACATTAACAAAGAAGAAAAAAGAAGCGACTCAAAACATACAATTAGATCTGTGGATTTAGAGTAACTTCAAATAAGTTGAGCAATAGAGTGTAAAATCGTCAATAAATTACGACAGTTTTATAAATGAAAAATCATTTATCATCATTAAGTACTTTTCAGTACTATTTAGTTATGTTCAATACTATTTACTTTTTAGTGTTAGTTCTGTTCAATACTATTTAAATAGTACTTCTCAGTGTTAATTAGTTCTGTTTAACACTATTTAGTTTTTTTAAGTACTTTTCATTGCTAGTTAATTATGTTTAATACTATTCAGCACGATTTGGTACTTTTTAGTGTTAGTTAGTTCTGTGTAACACTATTTATTACGTTTAAGTACTTTTTAGTGCTAGTTAGTTATGTTCAATACCAATTAGTACCATTTATTATTATTAAACATCACGAGAAAGTTTGGCTTAATGCGTAGAAATACTAACTGAGTGAAAATAATAATATTTATATAATATTTCATATGTTTATATCATTAAATTTTCAGTACTTTCTCTCTATGTTCAAACATGTTTGGCAAACATAAATGTTTTCCTACAATTTTTGTGTCAACAAAACATTTACATAATTAGGTTGAATTATTTATGAGTTGAATGTCATTATCAGATTAATTAAAATTATCGAATTAATAATCATTATCATTAATTCGTTGAACTGAAAACTAATTTATGGAATCATTTGTGATTTGTGATTGTGCAATATTGATTGGAAAATGTGTCCGGCATAGTCAGGTGCACCTTAAAGAAGAAGGACTTACCTGAGGTAGGACGTGAGTTGGGAGGGGCGTGGCTGGGCGATCTGAGGGGCGTTCCCCTCTCTGGTTCCCCTCGTGGTGCAACCAAGGGAAGGGTTTCCCTCGAACTACATCCAGACCTATTCCCCCCTCGGGTGTAAACACATCTTCTGCCCCACTGATTTGCGTAAGAAAAATTTCCAACAAATTTATTTGTTTTCTTCAGACAATGTTTCACTTTTTTAAATGTTTTTATTTCCGTTTAATTTTTTCAGAATGTCAATTAATTGTGTTTCTCGATGTCACGGTTCAAGCAGCAATCAGGTGACCTGAAATAACAATTAATTACTTCAAGTGAAAGAGAACAATCCTGAACAAATAACAATAATATTATCATAATATCTTATTAATAATAATACTATCTTAATATCTTATTAATAATAATACTATCTTAATATCTTATTAATAATAATACTATCTTTTTATCTAATTAATAAAAATATGATGTTTTTAATAGAAATATGAATGTTGTTTTTCTAATTACGAACATAATTGTATACAATAAAACAAGCTTCAATTTATTTTATTTAATATTTTCAAAACAATTTTTCTGTCAAACACGAAGTAAATTATCCAGATTTGTTTGATTAATGTTGGCATTTTTAATTTACAAAATAAAAATTGTTTTATATATAATTTTTCTTTGATAAAATTTAATTATTCAACGATAATGTTTTTAACATTCTTACCTAATGAAATTTTTTTTACAAAAAACTATTTTTAAATTATTTTTACGAACATATTTAAATTAAGTTAGTTATGACGTCATCACAACATAAACTTTTTTCATAATTATGTTTTGTTGAAAAATATTTTTTGTTGTAAAAATAGATCCCTGTGGAGATGTTGATGCTTCGAGCTCTTAAAAATTGTCTCAAAGGCTTATGTTATTTTAAATAATAATTGAAACGTATTTTACTTCTTTATTGTGAGCATAAGATGTCCAATTAAATGTTTTATTGTTATAACTGTCTTGTCAGTTTTGTATCTTATAACAAATACTTGAATGTAATTAAATATTCAATAAGAAGTTATTGACTTTTTGTGTGATCATTTCGCTAAAATATTTATGCATGATATTTATTCAATATTTATTCATTCTCATGTTTTATATAAGACGTCAAAATGTCACACATAAATCGTAGATGTTTATCTGCATTAAAAATGAATCCTTATGCATAATTAAATAAACATAATTTAAAAATTCATATAGACTTATATTAAATTTGCTTACAACATAAATATTTGGTTTGTTTTTGTATTTTATAACCGTTATAAATATTTTTTTCTCTACAATATAAAATAGTTCCTTCATTGTAAACAATATATTTTAGTTTTAAATGTAATAATTTGTTGTCCTTGAATTACATAGTTGTGATTTAAAAGTCATTATAACCACAAATTTTCAAAGTTGCAATCATCAACAAAATAACGAAAAAAAATAATAACATTTTTTGTAATTATGCGGCCAACATATTATAGGGTTAGAATAGTATCATTGTTTTAACTTTATCAAACTAACAATCGCACATTAGATGTAACAGTAATAAGAATATTTGTAATATTAATGATTACGGTAGTATTAGAAATAATATCGAAATAGTAACAATATTGTAGGGGTATTAGTAACAGTATTGTAGGGGTATTAGTAACAGTATTCTAGGGGTGTTAGTAAAAATATTGTAAGGGTATTAGTATCAGTATTGTAGGGGTTTTAGTAACAGTATTGTAGGGGTGTTAGTAACAGAATTGACCCGAACATTAATGACCGTTACCTAAACGAAAAACATTTTGACCAAGATAACTATTCTCATTTATCATTGGATTTTAAATATCTTTGTTCAATATTAGCTGAAAATAAAAATGCTAAATATATTTTTTAGAAGTGTGTAAAAATGTATCTTTGAATAAAAATAAAAAATAAATATTTTATATATTTATGTATAATAATTAACTATAAACTAATGATAATGATACGCATAGATACTGCAGAGATAAACCAAACAATTATGTATGCTGATAGGATACTTTTCTGATTGGGTAATATTGTTAGTAATACCAAAAATACTCCAATGGAGAGAATGATTTTCTTTTTTATTAGTTGCACATATAGTGAAAAATATTTAGGTCGTTATGATAATAAATAAACAACCAACAAATAAATAAAAGATGATACAATAAAAGTAAACACAATCATCTTTCTGCATTGCGTTTCATATCATCAGCCCTAATTAATATTTAACACTTTAACCGTCCTTTGTAACACCGGTGATACATAAACCTAATGGCTTATTCCATCCTATGTAGCATTAGTGATACAAAACAAGTTAGTTTATGTTTAAAAAAAAAAAAAAACACTTTTACAGGAATATATTTTTCTGTTTCAATTTATCAAAAAACCTTTTAAACAATATTAAAGCTAACTTGATCTTTATCACTGGCGTTACGTAAGATGAAATAAGCTATTAGTCTTATGTATTACTGTTGTTACAAGAAACGGTTAAATGGTTACTGAATGTCGCCACAAGAAAAAGAGCACGTTAAAGATAAAACTAAAAACAACCCTTATTGCATGTGACTTTTAATAAACCTGCTAGCATTAAAGGGTAAATAAAATCATTCCATAATTAATGAACAGTTGTTAGTTTTATCGCGCCAAACCGCTCAGGCATAGAACCACTTCTAATGGAAATGAATAAAATATTCATGGATTAATGAATGGCAATTAAAATGTATTATTTGACGCAGTTTATATTTTTTATTTGCTTCACATTCCATCAAAATGATGGAAACATAAAGCGTTGACGCAGACAATGCATCTCGATATATTATTACAACTTTTTCTTCGAGGAGGTTTCATTCAACCTTGAGAACCATAAGTATAGTGTCATGTTAATTGTAGTTAATTAATTGGCAATCAATATTTATCACGGAATTATTTAACATTTTATGTTGCGTGTTTACATTTGAAAATCTTTTTGACAAATAAAAAAGCTATTTTATTCTTACTTGACTTACCTTTGAATTATGTATCATTTTTTGCTTTGCGATAAAAATATTTATAAATAGTTTTTTAAAATGGTACATTTTGTGAGATCGAAATCAGTTTAAAAACTAAAATGTTTATTTTTTGTATTCTAAGGAATAGTTATACTTAATCAACAGTGGTTTAAGATGGCTATTAAAATGTTAGTTGGTATAAGTTTCCCATCGCACTTCAATAACTTTGATTTTATATTTTTAGTGTAGAACAATTTTATTACATAAAGGTTTACAATTTATTTGTGAAGTTGGTATAGATGTAGTATACACACTAAGATCACAAAATCCAAACCAGCATAAAGTATTTTGGTTCAGCTAAGACCTATTTTGATAAACAAGGATGTTTTAACCAAACATACAACAAATAGTTTAAGGTTGAATATTCAACATATTGAAAATTAATCTTTGATAAAAAAGAAAAAGTTTGAACCACAATTTTTGTAAGTTTTTGAATAGAGTTTTGGTATTTAGTTATACAGATGCCTCGACTTTAGTGATTTACTCTGTTTATATATGTCATGATCAGTCATCAGATTTGAACAAAAAAAAGACCTGAATGAGATTCCATCACCTCAGGCTTGCAAATCAACACCACATCTTTGTGGAACTCGCTTAGTTCAAAACAAGTTTGAACAAATTTTCATCCAACAGAGATAATGTACTAAAAATAAATATAGGAAGGTCAACAAAAAGTGTTTGTTTTTATATTATAAAAATGGATAGTTAGCCTTACAAAACCCATCTCTTAATGCGGAGTTTCATTTTAAGACCATTTAATCAATTCATAATCTTATTTTTACAAAACATTTAACTTTGTCTTAACTTTGGCCAAATACAAATAAAGAATAGAAAAGGAAAACTTGCAAATATAGAATGATAGCAGAAGAAAAAGAAGATGTCAAAACAGAGGGTTAAGAAAAATTGATAAAGAAGGGAAAAGCAAACAGACAAGGAATGTTTGATGGTGGAATTGGTGACATGTGCGGTCAGGCCGAGAACAAGATATGAGAATCGGGTAGATAAAAAAATGCATTAAATTCCCATGATGGTCACCTCAAAGGTTTGATTAATTTTTACTTTAATTGTTCATCCTCTCGTATGTTATTTTCCCAAGACGACCTTAGAGCTGAAGTCCATTATAAAAAAGTAATTAAAACAAAAGTTGTTTACTGAAACTTTGAATAAAATGAAATCAATGTGAAGTTGAAATGGAACTCTTATATCAAAATTGTTTTCAATTTGTTTGTTCATTTTACAACAACAGTTTGAATATTTGTTCGGCTTTCTTTAGTTAGTATTTTCTTGATAGGGCAACGTCATTGAAGCTTATTTTTGTTTTTTATTTATTCCTTCTGAAAAACACAATATTTTTATATGTATTTTTCACCTCTAAAAATTATTGAACAGTCTTTCTCCGAATAAAAAAAATATTTTCAATATGAACACAACTAAATTAATTTATTTAAGCAAACTTATATTGACTTATTCTTAAATGAAACAAACAAACAATATTTAAATTGAAAGTTTTTTTCAGATGTCCAAATAAAAGAAAATGTAATTTTCACAAACATTTCCGTAAATTGTCTTTGTTTTATATTTGCACAAGATAAAAATAATAAAACTCATAATTTTATTGTATATCTTATTCAAATAATTTGGTATCATTGGTATTTTACATTAGGTCTATCATATCATTTAGTTTACATATCATATGATATCATATCATATCATATCATATCATATCATTTAGTTTACATATCATATCATATCATATCATATCATATCATATCATATCATATCATATTATATCATTTAGTTTACATATCATATCATATCATATCATTTAGTTTACATATCATATCATATCATATCATATCATATCATTTATTTTACACGACAACACATGATACAGTTTTGCAAATAACATCGATGGTCACGCTGAGTAAGGTTAATAAAACCCATATTTATAAATCCATCTAAATATTTACTTTAAATGGTACGGGTTGTATTTTCTTTAAAGTTATTTGAATATACAATAGATAAATATTGTTTTATAAACATGTTTTCAAAATAACAAACTTGAAAGTTCGTTAGCGAAATAAAAATGGGATGGAGTAGTAAGAACAAATAAAAAAATCTGTAAAACAATATTTTCTTAAAGATTTCTTCTATTGGCAAAAAGCTATTGTTTTCAATAAATGATAAAAATGTCCTAGACAATGTTTTAGCATAATTACATATAAATAAATTAAATAAAAAAAATAAACATTTTATGAAGTATTAAAAAATACTTTTGTTGAAATCATTCACCTCTAAATCTGCCTCCTCCTCCATTTCAATAATATAAGTTACAGAAGCTAAACTTTTAGTCTCAGCTTAGAATTAATTTTCATCGCTCTACCATAAGAACTTGCATGTTTCCTTAGTACTAAAGTTAGTACAAAATTTTATATCTGTTTTGAATTTAGTACCAAATTTAATCTTTCTACTTTAAAAACTTGCATGTTCATTTTGTACTAAACCTAGTGATAAATCCTATCTTAGTATTAAAAATAGTTTTGGTTTATTTTCAACGTTCTACTTTGAAGCCGCAATATTCAGTTAGTACTAAACTTAGTAGATACAAAACCGTATCTGTTTAGAATTTAGTACTAAATTTAATATTCTTACTTTAAAAACTTGCATATTCATTTAGTACCAAATCGTATCTTTCCACCGTAATACTTGCATATTAATTCATTATTAAATTTAGTCTTATAGTTAGCACTTAATTTCATATTTTCTACTTTAGAACTTGCATATTCATTTAGTATTAAATTTTGGCTTTCTATTTTAATACTTGCATATTTAATTTATTCCTAATAAAACAAAACTAAACACCATTCCGTGATTCATGAGAATAGCTTTATTTTGGAACTTGGTACCTAAATATTAATTTAGTAATAATAAAACAAAATTAAATATAATTGCAAAATTTATCTTGCATCTAAATTTTGTCTGGTCAAATCTATCTACTTGAAAAAAGTTATAACTTCTATAAGATTTCACTTCCCAGGCGTTCTCAAATTGAGTTTTTAATATTTGTTAATGATACTTTCAGAAGAAATAAACAACTACGCTTAAAGCATTGTAGTAGTATTGTTATGACAATATGTTGTATAAGTCCTTGTATTAATGAAATAAACAATCACAACTTAATAGAAGCAAAAATTATTCCACAGTTTGACAGATCATACCACTAGCAATTCTGCTGATTATCCTAAACCAAAGAATCGTTCGTGATACAGTATCAAAATATTTTAATACCTTAAGGCATGTTTTCATGAATTTTTAAAATTTATCTGATTGATTTGTTGACGTCAAAAATAGATTCATTTTCGGAGATAAGAATTTTTTTTAATGTTAATCAGATAAATATTAATATGACGTCATAAAAATAATTGAAAACTAAAATTAAAATACGACTTTATTTCCCTCTTGAAAAACCTTCAATTTATGAAACATTTTCCCATCCTTATTGTATAAGAGTTGAAGGTTGGATTGACTTGATTGTTGCAATTTTTATCATTTTAGTATTTCTTTAAATCACAAAAAAATAGCTAAGTTTTGTTTTATTTTATGTTTTAAACAGCTGATATGAATGTATTTAAAAATTTTAAAGAATCTATTTGCTTATGACAAACGTTCTAAATATTAAGATTAATCTGCAAGTGATTTTAGGGTCGATCCTATTAAATAGGATAAATAATTATCAGAAAATGAGTTTCAGTTCTTTTACTTGAAAAAAAAATCAAAATGATGATAAAATATGTTGAGTCAAAAATTAAAATTTTCAACTAAATATTCTACAATTATTTTTCACATTGTTATTTAATGGTAACTTATGCATAAGAACGAAGGTATAAATAAGGTATAAATTTGGAATTAAGTCATAATATTGTCAATGCCTAAATAAACGGATGAAAACTAATAAATTTTGTCTTTGTATCTTATATTTATTTTCCATATACAAGAAAATAGTGACACTTTTAGCACCGCGGGAGGCTTTTGTTCAAACCAAATGAAATATGACAGCTATAAAAAAAGACATTTTTTCTTTCGCTCAAATAGAGGTTTAATTTTTTATTTATGGTAACTTTCAATATTTAGGACCTCTAAATTTTGATTTAAATTTAAAATTATTCAATTTTTAATTTAATATAAAGATTCTATAAAACTTTTTTCTCTTTTTTATGTTGTAGAAAAAAAATATTTATTTTTGGTGATTTGCAAACGCATTTGGAATTTATTAAAACCATAAAATAAAACAAATTCCTAATTATAAGAAATTGAAAGAACAATTTCTTTGTTTCCTTCGACATAAATTTCAAGTTTAAGAAGAATATATGGATCGACAATAGCACAAGTGAGGTAAGCTCTATGTTATTTGAATGTTGGTTACCTCACTTGTGCTATCGTCGATCCATATATTTTGCTTCATATTTGTATTCTGGTCACAATGTCGTAAGATATTACATTTTGTTTAAAGTCATTAAGCCTTTGTTATAAAAGATCCTTTCTGTCTGTCATGTTTCTTTAAAAAATGATTTAATGTTAACGTCTTTACTGTCTTTACAAATATTTTGTTCATTTAAATATATTTTATTTATCAGCCTCCTTCCATTGAAAATATTTTTTCATATGAAAAAGAATTTAGTTGGACTGCGATAATTGACTACTCTCCTAGCACACACACACACACATACACACACACACACACACACAGACAAAC
>JARUHE010313728.1:0-11860 GCA_031471125.1 Archaeomysis grebnitzkii | reverse complement strand
ATTTTGGTTAACCATGTAAGTTTTTTGAAAAGTTTATTTTGAAAAGCTGCTTAGAATATGTGGCTTTTCATTTAATTCTAAGTAAACATTGCTATAAAATAAAAAATACAAAGCTGATTTCAAACATTACAAAAATAAAAAATAAATATTTTGTGAATTATTAGCCTAATTTTGATTTTTTTAAAACCTCAAAAGTAATTATATATATTTAAATAAATATTAATTTTTGTAAAAACATTTTTAATAAATGTTGTTTAGAGTGAGTAATTCTTCATTTCATTTTAAATAAACATTTTTTTGAAACCAAAAATGAAAAGTTATAAACCATAATGTGATTTAGTACCAACCTAAGAAAATACTCTTTCAAATGACTAGTTCCCTTCATTAGAAGTAAACATGATTGAAAATTGAAAACAAGAAAGTTATGAAGAAAATTTTGAAATTGGTTCACCCTTTCTACTACAACAGCTATGATTTCCATTGTAATGTTTTATAACACTAAAATCTTAACATAACACATACAATTATTAATGCAAAAGATAATATTTATAACAATAAAGTTACAAATAAGATTTAAGAATCATAAAAAAAACTATAGAAATAATTAAAAATACCACACCAGTATTTAAAGCAGAGTTTAAAATAGTCTGGTGCCCCTGGATTCGGCTTCAGCCGAGGCTAAAGTGCCGAAGCCGAAGCTTCGGTACACCCCTATTTAATATACTTTATTAGGAAGATTTATCATTAAATAACCATTTTAGATGCAACAATATTTATTGATTTATTGATATTTTTATGACAATTTTTAGCTTTATCTTCATGTTAAGAAGTTGTGTTAAACAAACCTATTTTGAGATAACTTTTTTTCTACTGGTCTATTGTAATGAGGAACATGTTTAACTAAAGCTTCAGTATCAATAAGTTCTACAAGTATTCTTAAAGCATCAATTATATAGTTTTTCATGAATTTGGCCATTTTTTAACATAGCCTTATTTTGATTGAAAGTTCTGATTATTGAGATAAAAAAAATTGTTCATAATTTTTTTTTCATATTTTGTTTTTATTTATGCATCAATAGATTGGAAATTACGTATACATGTATAGTACCTAAGGTGAATTTTTGATACAATGATGTTTTCCTAAAAATAATAATATTTTTTATTTTTAATATCTTAGGCTGTACTCAATGATGGGGCGTCTTCTGAGGGCTGATTTAATGTTTGTTTGGAGGATCTTCCATGGATTCTGTTCTCCTCTGTTGGACATTTTGCAGCGCAGCTTTGCTCCTACTCGTGGTCATAGCCTCAAGTTAATCCAGCCCAGAGAGGAAGCCGAGGTTTTTTTGTGTCAGAGTCGTCCACGTGTAGAATGCATTGCCAGATAATGTTGTCATTGCCGCTTCACTCCAGTGCTTCAAGTTTTGTCTTCACGTTGCCCTTGGAGAGCAACTTTATGAATATGTGTAAATCACATATCATGTCTGACATCCTCCCTGTGAATTGAGTGTGTCGTCATCGGCGACACACTCCATTTCCATGTCCACAACTTATCTTGTCCAGGATTTTTCTGACAAGTAATTTTATGCACAACTTATCTGAACCCATATGAATTCTCCAATATATTTTGGTTCTAGGAACAATTGTCCACAATTTTTATGTCAAGTAATTTTGTGCGTAATTTATCTGAACACAAGAATTCTCCACTATATTTTGGTTCCCGTAACAGTTGTCCACGGTTTTTCTGGCAACCTATTTTGTCCACAACTTTTCTGGCAAGTGATTTTGTATACAATTTATCCACTATATTTTGTTTCTAGGAACAGTTGATAACACAATTTTTCTGGCAAATTATCTTGTCTTGAATTTTTCTGGCAGGTAATTTTGTATACAATTTATCTGAGCATATATGAACTCTCCACTATATTTTGGTTCCCATAACGTTTGTCCACAATTTTTATGGCAACTTATCTTATGCTGTCCACGATTTTTCTGGCAAGTAATTTTTCACACAACTTATCTGAACCCATATGAATTCTCCACTATATTTTGGTTCTCATAACAGTTGTCCACGATTTTTCTGGCAAGTGGTTTTGTGCACAATTTATCTGTCAAAAATATTATTTTCTAAGAAGAAATGAAAAATTATATCTTCCATGTTCTACACTTCAAGCTTAATGGTTATTTACAACTGTAGAAAACACACCACCCGAAGGCCAAGCTAAAAACACAGTGTACATCTCAAACTCTAAAGCAAAAACCGACTTTTCACATCACACTCTGCCTTGCCACACATTGCTTGACATTAAATGCTATTAAGCAATTTGGCGTTTGCTCTTACTCGCCCAACAATGGACTAATATGACAAAAATCAACTGTTGGAAGCAATGGGACAAATACACTGGAAGAAAGCTGTATGGTAAATTATTCTACACCAATTTTATGCCTGGTCGTCGATGGTGAAAATGATCAATTAATGCTGCACGTCGTGTCTGACATCGTCCCTGTGAAGTCTCTCCTCGACGATGAATGTAAACAATTGTGCTGCTCTTTTGGTCGCTGAAAATATTGGTCTTCTTTGACAAAAATGAAGTTTGACATGCTACTGGGAACGTTATGTCAGTGTTTTAACGGAGGAATTGCTGATAAATGTGCAATCTTCACTGGAGTTTCCCACAATGCTGATGGAGCTGTGGCCCCATCAAGGTAAGAGAGCCAGGATTATATAAACGCACAGCCATGAGCATGAATTGATGGACACTTACTTGATGATTTGGCAAGATCTTCAAGAACAAGACCCTTCAAATTCACCTAATATAAGTTTGTGCACAACACAATATTCAATTCATTTTTCATAACTATTCTAAAATATGCTTGTAAAATCGCTTAAGCTATCACTGCAACACTCCATGATGATATTCAAATTTCTCCAAAAAATTTGTCCAATAGAAATGAAAAGTACTAGATAAAATGTTCGATCAACTTGGTATGGTCGATTTCAATTCTGTTTTAGGTGAATCACTTCTTTCGAGCAACTTGCACTGGCAGACGTATGATTCTTAAGTAACATTTTATTACTATTTTTGTATTGTTTTTTTTAATAAATTTCGTCAATAATGATCATATCGGTTCATATTCACCTCATATATTACTTTGCAACTATTTCACAAGTATTTTATAAAGTAAAATCCCAAATAAAAATGTCATTCTTTGTAAACTTTGTCCCACAACGCATGTCTTCATTTATGTGATAAAAGGGCAAATTGCGATCGATTGTGAGATCACTTGTGCGAATTGCGTCCACTGTATTTTTTTGTTTTTTAATGCTTAACCAAGAAATTGATTGCGTTTGCGATTTAACGTGAGTGGATCTGATATACAAATGTAATTGTGTTCGAACCTTTAAGAAAATAATTTTAGTTTTTGCTGTGGTTCGAACATCTGTTGGAACATGTATGAACAGCTATAATTATTCGAGCACTGAAGGCAATGTAACATAAGTGTCATACCCTCCTAGAAAAAATACGTTGTACGTACGTACGCGTACCAAACGTAGCTCCCGTACCAAACGTACGTCGTAAAAAAACATAATTACGGTGCGTTTTCTTCACAAAATATCTGCTTGTCTGGTGCGTTGTATCCAAAAATTACGTACATAAGTGTTTTTGTGGATAAACGTACCAAGCATGTGCCTCTTTAGTCCAGGTACGTTTGGTACGTAAGGTACGTCTAGTACGCGTAAGTACTTTTATTGAAGGGTACCAAAGAATTAATAAAGTTTGGCAAAAAATCGTTCATATTCTACCTTAAAATCTCCAGTTCTTTCATTTGTTTTAAATAATTGTTTAAGCCTTCAAATAAAAATCTCGGTTAACTATGAATTTAAACTTTCTTATAAAATATATGTTTCAATAACTAAATACTGCTTGCACAAAAAATCCTAATAACACCAGTTCTGTATTTTCTTGATAAAATGTCAATTCTTAGTAGAATTCCCAAATCATCCACCGCCCCAACAACAACAACAACAACAACAATACAAATCAGAGGTCTATTATTGGAGTTGGTTTTTCAAATACAGGTTATCAACTATTTACTTAACATGAATGAAATATTCAGAAATGTGTCAATCTAAAAAAAATGATGGTTCTGCAAAAATGTTTAAAAAAACATGTTTTCAAGTTTTTTTTTGTAATTAAACAAAACATTTTTAATTATCTTAAAATTAAGACAATTAATTTCAAAAAACTAATTTTGATTAACGAAAAATAAATTGAAATAAATTTAATAAGATAAAAATAAAAATGAAAAACAGACAAAATAAGATGAAATAATTTGAAATACGTTTCAGAAGATAAAAAATAAAAATAAAATAAAATAAAATAAAAATAAGATACAAATGAAATAAAATAAGATAACAATAAAATGAAATAAACTTAAATATGTTTAAGAAGATAAATAAGATAAAATAAAATAAGAAGGTAAATTAAAATAGTAATAAGATGAAATAAGTTTAAGATAGATAAAAATAAGATAAGAAAAAGATAAAATCAGATACAAATGAGATAAAAATAAGATAAAATAATATATAATACGATAAATTACGATGAAAAAACCTTAAGAAGATAAAAATATTATGAAAAGAAGATAAGCAGAAGATGAAAAGAATAAAAAATAAGATCAAAATAAGATAAAATAAATAAAGTTTAATAAAATAAAAAACTTGAATATAAAATGTAAATGTGGATACTTCATCAATGAAGTTTTCTTTTGTGAACTTTATATCGAAGTTAAATTAACAACTTTGTTCGTACATCATTAAGCGTCACAAATGCTTTAGTTTTGTGTCCCACTGAGCAAATAGAAAAAAAACCTGTTGTAATGTTTTTATTCCTGTGCGGGGGTGGGAGTCAATGAGTATTCATAATTAATAAGGGGGGGGGGGGGGTTCAATAAATATTCATAATTTATAGATTTTGAAAGTTTTGAAAAATCAAGTTGGTTGAATCTTCATGATCAATATATATTGAGATAGCATTAACAGCTCTAAAATAAGTATCAACAAACGTTAAACTATAAAAATCTGAATTTAAAAAAAATATATTTTTTGATTGTTGCCTTGTGATTTTGTTCCTTTCATTTTTATGTTGTTGTTTTAGTATCTGTGAAATTATTGGTTTATATTTTTATAAAGAAATTTTTCATAAATGCCAAAAACTTATTTTTCTTTGGGTATAAATGAAGATTATAAGTCTAACCCACTAAATTTGCAACTTAAACCAATTTATTGGAGTTGTCAAGCAGTGATTTTTATCGTTGTCTTTTTCTGTTACTATGGTTAGTTGGTTGTTTGGGTTTTCTATTTAAAGTCCTTTTACCCATTTTAGAGTCAATGAGACTAGGATCAAGAGTAATGTATATGAAGGTATCACTCATCCTCTGAGCTGCAAAGGAAAGATTGATTCATAGGGTAGAGGGTACCTTGTAGGCGCACGAGCCTTTCGAGACGCATTTAAGAAAAAACAACTATAACTTAAATAGTATAAAAACAGCTCTTTGAAATTTAAATGGGACATACAAAACCGCTTAATGCTAAAACTCACCAAGTCTTGATAATTTTTATTATCAACTAAAAAATGCATATTTTTCGCATTTTTCTTAGCTAAATGCTAAGCAACTACATTCTACAATTTATTCAAAAAACATGTACTAGATTTTTTCAAATGTTTTTTGTTTTTGTTTCAGAATGTGCCTAACATGTTTCTTCAAGAGATCACAATAAAAAAATCATCAAAAAAAATAATAGACTATGAAACAAATGGCGGATAGTTTGCATCTCTATTGGATCACGAATAAAACCCAAAGCTAGTGCAGAAGCATTTTTTAAAGAAACTACTAGAAAGGTCTTATGTTGATATTTACAAAGTTAAAGTCTTCAAGTCCTTAAAAATAACCTGCAAAGATGCCGGAATGACGTGGGTTAAAAAAAATTAGGTAGAAGATGTTACACAGACATATTTTTCAAGGACTCATCATCATGTTTCAGTAGGACAGTCTTTTGTTCCTTTAATGCAGACAGTCCCAACTATCGTAATGTTATTTTAAAGGTATTATAAAGTAGATCTAAGTGATGGAAAATCTAAATTTTAGACATTGGAAAAAATTAGGCGCCTATATATAATCAAAAATAAAAAATGCGTCTGCACTGGTCTAACCGCGTCTCGTTAGGGATTTTGAAAATATGGAGGCGCACTTGAGGAAAATATTCATGAAAAAGAACGAAAAAAGATATAAATACAGGGTTGGTTTTGTTCAATAATATAGATAGTTTCTATATATATAGCTATAACAAGTAACATTTAAACAAAAACCATAGGGAGGGCAGACGTAATTAAAAAAAACAGCAAAAATGCGCCTGCAGGGGGGCCTCTACCCTATTATAATGTATTATTTACATATTTTTACATACTATGGAATATATAAGTTTTCATCTTCAAATAATCGATCATTTCCTCACTAAAAAAACTTGCAAGTTTTCAAGTTTGTCAGATTGAATATAGCAAACAAAACTGCTTGAAAATGTGTTTGTACACAAACAAAATGAAAAAATATAAAAATTGGCAAAACCAATGTGGAAGACCATAGTTCAATCTGTAAATATTTTCGTGATGCTTTATGGAAAAAATAAAATTTCATTGTGTTGTGTTCGATGAAACATATTTATCTTAATTGTATCTTATAAATGGTACCTTATCATTAACACCACCAGCATCATTACCATCACCTTCATCATTTCCATCACCTTCATCATTTCCATCATTTTCATCATTACCATCACCTTCATCATTAAAATGTTGATCAACACCAGGTTATAAAGATTAATGTTTTTGTCTTATAAAAATTTATCATTATCATTAAACTTATATTGTTTTAATATACTGTTTTAAATATAACTTTTTTGTTTACTTGACAATTTTTAGTTTTTGTTTGATCATTATATAAGTGTTAGAGTTATTTGTTTGGATATTAAACATGAACAGTATTTGCTTAATTACAACAGAGTGTTAATTAATGTCCATACACAAACATGTTTATATATAGAGATGATTATGATAATGTAATTGTTAAACCTTTGGTAGCACCAATGATGACAATGATGATCATATCTATGATGAATATAGCACCAAAAAAACAATAACAATAGTATAAAACATACTCATAACAATTGTAACGATTATGATGTTAGAAATGACGATAATTATAAAGATAATATTGATATAAATTAAAATAATTATAACGATTATAACGATGTTAATGAAGATCATTAAAGCGATGATGATGATGATAGTAATAAAGATAATAATAACAATGGTGATTATATTAATGAAGATAACTAAACGATGCTGATGATAATAATGAAAATAATTTTAGCAATGTTGACACTATTATGAAGATAATTAAAATAATGAGGATGATAACCTTCATAGTAATGAACACAATTGTTATTTAGAATTGTGTTACTGATAGTGATAAGCAAATTTTTTATCTATAACTGTATTACTGATAGTGATGAATACGATTGTTATTTATAATTGTACTAATGATGGCAATAACTAAAATTATAGTATTTATAATTTATTTTGATTTTTCACAAGTTTATTCACAATTTGATTATCATATGGTCAACTTGGAAGGGTTTCGCAATGTTTAAAGCATTTGCATATAATATAATTATTTTAATAACATAAGTGTAGCCTAATCTAATATGTTTTTATTTAAACAAATCGAATAAACAAATACTTATAGTATATAATCTAATAACACAGTATAATCTATGGCGACAAACTTAGTTCATTCCAAAATAAATGGTTTCAGAAATTGGAATATAATTTCTATTTTTCAATTGATACAGCCGAAGTATCTATACTGAAGAACAATTAAAAAATAATTAGACACTGAAGGTAATTTTACCTCTTTACCAGGGAGCCAAGCATATACAATGAAACGGTCAGTTTAGTTGATTGATCACAAGTACAATTGTTCCATGATGAAATTTTTTTCTGCTTGGATTGAGAGAAGTAAGAAAATTGAAAGGAAAACATTGTGCAAAGTCGTGTTGTAGCAGGTAGTACAACTATTTCAGAAAAATATAGTACTGAAGACAATGTGCATTTGAGTGCTCCAAAGTTACAACCCTCGTGAATCTTAGGCCATATTTATCTTCTGCTCCATCTCGTCAAATGTAGGAGTTCAGAACCAAGTTTATAAATGTTCATGCCGCACAAGAATTTTTTTTAAATGTTTTTATCGCATTATATGTTTCACAAACTTGTAGCTCTGTGAAGTAATATACCCATGAAAGAAACCTCTCAATTGTTCCACTTTCAGTAAAGTTTTGAAACACAATTCTAGAACTTTGCAAGATTCGATCTTCTTCTGGCAAAAATTTGACTGAAAGTTTTTGTATAATATCTCTCAGTTAAGATGTGTGATACATATCGTTTCCCTATTGTCTTAACTTTAATGATAACTCTACTTATCGTGTCTCATTATTTTGCTGCTACAGATAGAATAACTTTCCTGCTATACAATACAAAAGTAAAATAAAGCTAATCATTAAAAACGCCTTCGTGTATAATTAGACGGATTACTGTACCTTTAGGTATACAAATTATGAAATATTTTGCACCTGGCCGGATATTCAGAACTGAATCCAATGTTATCCAGATCCGGCCAGATTTAAAAAACTAAATCCGATACATTACTGGTATTCATAGTTTTATTACAGATGGTATTAAATAGCATTATGGTGTTTATAATTATAATGATGATAGTTATAATTACAATTTATTTACAATTATAATGATGATATGGTTACTTAAGAGTGGTATTTACAACTTAAAAATTGATAGTGATGATTAATACTATAATGTTTATAATTGTACTAATGATAGATTTGGTCAAGATTACATTGTTTTTAGTTGTATTACTGATATAGATAATTGAAATCATGGTACTTATAGTTTAATAGTGATAGTGATAAATAAGATTGTGGTATTGACAATTAATTATATTACTAATAGTGCTAATTAAGATTATGGTATTTATAACTGTATTTCTTGTCCATACGCCAAACTTAAGAGTACTGCAAGTTTTCTCTGCTGTGCAAAAGTTACTATCACACAAGACAGTACACAATGACTATAAAAATCTTTCTATAGATTGCGTAATAAAAGTCTAAAATAAATAACTCTAGAAAACCTCAACAATCGTGTTTGAAAAAGAGTGAATTATAAATCAATAAAATATATAAAATAGCTGCGGTAGTTTTCTCACAATAATGGGTTGTAGATAGATGTACTGACAAGAAACTGCAACATATAACTTGATATTTACTTTTTAAGTTTGCAATCTCGATTTTTTCATTTTCAAACCTTCTGGGTTTTTGTCGTATTTTTATTTTCTATTGAAATATAGTTTTCTTTACATGTCTAATGCAATTAAACTGCAAATAAGTTGATCAAAGTTACAGTACGTTAGATTGAATTATAGTTTTCTTTACATGTCTAATGCAATTAAACTGCAAATAAGTTGATCAAAGTTACACTACGTTAGATTGAACTATACATTTTCATCATATATGGTACAGCTTAGAATTTAATTGTAATCTGAATTTATAGTGTTTTTAAACAAGTTGTATTTGACACATTGTTCAATATCTTCCGTAGTTTTAATTTGTAAAAAAAATAAATAATCTTTAAAAAAATGTCCACAGCTATATAATTAATATATTTTTCATTACCAATGTTGTCAAATAACATACAAAGAAAGCAAACAGCTTTATTAACTAATTTATTGTTCAAATAAAGTGCTGATGAATTTAAAATTTGGAGAATAATGTATATATGAATTCAAGATGACTAGATATAAACTTGAAATAAATTTTATATGTTAATATAAAACTAAATGAAAATTTACACTAAATAAAATAATTTTTAAATGAAAATGAAAATATAGTATCCCACATTTTGTTAATGTATAAGTAATTATTCTTTCTGTTATTATACAAGTATACGAGGAAAGGTGTTTTCACAAATGATGTTCATTTTTTGTAAGAAAAAAAAGAAAGTAATTCTGTGCTACTTTCTTTCTTACTTTATTTAGCG
This sequence comes from Archaeomysis grebnitzkii, assembly GCA_031471125.1. Lineage (NCBI taxonomy): Eukaryota > Metazoa > Arthropoda > Malacostraca > Mysida > Mysidae > Archaeomysis > Archaeomysis grebnitzkii. Next base: position 1,697 of record JARUHE010313728.1, on the reverse strand, counting down.
AGATGAAACTGAGTAAAATTTGTTTATAAATATTAATAAATATGGTAATTATCAATGAAAGATGTTCTTGCTTGCTTATATGTTTTATAGGAAAATGAAAAATTTTGTTCTCTACATAAAGTAATGAATAGTTATATAATATTAAATATGTGCACAGATCGTTTTATACATTTTCATATTCTAGCAAATAAAAAGTACTTGGTTCATGCAAGTAAAAGAAGTTCTAGAAAGTTTTAACTATAATACAAATAATACTAATGTATATTTAGGAAATATTAAGAAATTCCATATTTAATATTTACATTTTATATAATGTACAGTCCGACCCATAAAAACCGTTCATAAGCGTCGACCTTCTACGTATGTTCAGACTAAGATGCGTGACAGAACATAGAAAGGCGGAAGTTAGAAAATGTTCTTTATGGGGTATGGGAGTAAAATGTTTCGGACATTATGATGGGGATTGTACAATACAATATATTAATTACAATTAATTATGGTCATCCGGATACAAATACATTATAATTAGTGTTGAAATTAACTCTTATTGAATGGGACATATGCGTCCCAACAGGAGTGAAGGGTTAACAGATTTAAGTAGTTAGAGTAACTACTACATTTTTATTTTGTTCTTGCATGTCAAAATAAAAAGCTGAAACATAGATTCTTTTACTGTTAATTTATATTTGAAGAAATAAAAAAGTTATGTATTATGTATTTTCCCAGAAGAAAAACGTTAACATGGATGTCAAGAGTATTTTACTGCAACAAGTGTTTTTAGGTATAATAAGATAATTAGACTTATACAATGCTATATTTTTGTGATAAAAATAAAATAAAATTAAAGCGTAGTTGAAAAATCATTTTGAGTAAGGTATCATTTTACCTGTCAATCGCACTCATAGCCTGGTTCATGAGAACCGAATTGCAATGAACTAACTAACTATCAATTTACCTGAATGTCATTGAGCAATATATTGTAAATAACACATTTAAAATAACTACAAGCTACAGTTCTTACTAACAGTTAAATCTTATAGTTGAAAGACGTTTTACTATTTTCAATTGATTCAACAGAAATGAATTTATTCTCAATATTGTCTTTAATATGCGTAAGCTATTGAATCGAGCAATTAATAAATTAGCCAACTGTGAAGTTTTTAATAATATATGAAGTACTTATTTCACCATTGCATTAAATTTAATTATATATATATATATATAAATGCTATTTTTACTATTGCATTACATTTTAATAATGCATTTAATAATTCAGTATTATTGCATTAAGTTATAATAATAAATTTAATACTTATAATATTACTGCATTAAGTTATGATAATACATTTAATACTTATAATATTATTGCATTAAGTTATGATAATACATTTAATACTTATAACATTATTGCATTAAGTTATAATAATACATTTAATACTTATAATATTATTGCATTAAGTTAAGATACTAAATTTAACAGTTATAATATTATTGCATTAAGTTATGATAGTACATTTAATACTTATAATATTATTGGATTAAGTTATGATAATACATTTAATACTTATAACATTATTGCATTAAGTTATAATAAAACATTTAATAGTTATAATATTATTTCATTAAGTTATGATAATACATTTAATACTTATAATATTATTGCATTAAGTTATGATAATACATTTAATACTTATAAC
>JARUHE010313717.1:0-11860 GCA_031471125.1 Archaeomysis grebnitzkii | reverse complement strand
CATTCCGTTATAGGAAATAATAAATCAGATAAGTAGAGTTAAAATGAAGAATTTTGGCCAAGGCGTATCATAAATTCAAATCAAAATCTAATTTTCTTTCAAGATTATTTTAGACATTGACCGCAACTGAAAATATTTGATTAATTATGATTTTATTACATTATAATTCATTATTATACACTATTATTCATTATTTTGTACTATTATTCCATAGTATACACTGTTATTCAATACTATACACTATCATTCATTATTATACTACACTGTTATTCTTTATTATATACTATTATTCATTACTATATACTAATATTCATTATGTTATTAAACATTTATATCCATTATGTTATTATTCATTATAAATCTTGTTCTTATATATCATCATTCATTATAGTGTAATGCATTACTATTCGTTATTATCATTGCCATGCATTACTATTCATTATTATTATTGCCATGCATTACTATTCATTATTATTATTGTCATTTATTTAAAAAATATATAAATTAAATATTTTTGGTGAAGAATATGATTATATTTTTCTGTGAAAAACAAAGGCCATTTAAATTTACTCATTTTTATGATTACATTTATAACAGTGTGAGTTTATTTAGTTTTTGCTGATTTTTTCTGTGAGAAGAATACCTTTTTAACATAAAGTCGAAAGACATTATATATGTTCGTATCGTGGTCTTTTATTTGTTTTTTCCCAAAAGTAAAAAGTAAAATTATTAATTTAGTTAATTTATTTAAAAATGTTAATTCCCTGAAATAATTTTTACCTTTTTGTTTTTTTTCAGATTTGATGCAAATTGGAAATGAATAGAAAGTCAAACTATTGGAACAGTTTGTTACGAATTGAAAAATAAATAATATCGGAATCAATTTTTTTTGAAGCTTAAGACACAATCAAAAAACAATTCAATGATATCTCGAACAAATTGAATTTTTTGATCAGTTATTTTAGATATAATCACTGAAAATGTAAACAGTTTAATGAAGTCAAAAACATAAAAACGGAAAATTGAAATTTAAAAAAAATTAAAATGGAGAAATTTAGGTTTTTGCAATTTTGTCATTTGTTGGCAACCTTACTTCTAATTTTGACGCCAAATTTCAACGATGCGCAGATTCTAGAAGACGAATATGATGACGTCACACCGACCGCAATGGACGTCCGAAACCACCCAAAATATGTTAGCTATAATGGTATGTTTTTCAATAAATTTTGGACATGTACTGTAAATGTCTGAATTATTTTCTGGAAAATTATGTTTTATAACACACAATTAAATCATTTGGTAATATAGTTAGATTATAAAGATGTTATTTACAATAATAATCATGTATAGTCCATATTCATGGCGTAAATTTATGAAGTATTTCTTTAACACATGTTGGTCTATATCATTAAAGGATAATAAAGAATTAAATATTATAACAGGAATAACATGTGCATAAATCACTCCCAAAATTAAATGTAATAACATAAATAAAAACTATATGAAAAGGTAAAATTATATATAATTTACATTAACTTTCATGTCGTTTCCAGAGCTCTCTGAATATACCGACAGATTCACGATGGGTACAGTGAAGAGCTACAGTGAATTCTATTTTGACTCAACTCATTACCAAATCATTGTTGGAGCAAGGTAAGATAAAGTTCGTGAAGTGTCACCAACTTTTCGTGAAATTTAATAAATAAACAATAAATCCAGTTGTGAATTGGAGCATTATGATATCAGCAAGTGAATACTACGAAATATAGTTTTCATTGATTAGATATTTAGATAATTTTGCGAACTGATAAGTAATAATAATCACCTGCCATTAAATTTAAAAAAAATCAATATTTATAGAGATTTTTCAATTTTTAAATATACTTTTAATACATTTTGTATAATTATATTTATTTTAAAACTAACCTTATAAACTTCTAATTGTATTTTCATTATAGTTTTTTGATAATTATATTTTACCCTACAATTTAAATCTTAATAACTTCTGGTTTAATTATTTTTACCCAAAATTGTAAATTATAAGCTGACATCGTGATTTTTTTTCCAGAGATTATCTGTTTCGGCTGAGTCTCGTAGGACTTCAACTCCTGGAAAGCACCGAATGGTCATCAGATGACTCCACCGTGAACGTGTGCATAATCAAGGGGCAGTCATCAGAAATGTGCCACAATTACATCAAACTCCTGCATTTTCATCGAGGAAAATTGTTCGTCTGTGGCACCAATGCGTTCAGTCCGCTCTGCACCTGGAGGAGGTAATGCTTCGTGTGCTCAAAACATATATAAAAATCATGATATTAAATTTTAGAAGTGCTACAACTGACGCAACTTTATATGTATCTCCAGCAACAGACATAATTTACCAATAAACATTTTATGGAAAATGTTATCCATTTAGAATATTATAAAAAATGTTTCTCTCTTTTTCTATCTTCTTTTTCCCATATTGTGCATTTTTCTTCCTTTTTTGTTTCCTTTCTACCTTAGCTCCTCCTTCTTTTGCTCTCATCAACATCAACCTCAAAAAATTGAAAAAAATATTTTAGTTAAGTAAAGAAGTCTTTGTTTTTATTTGTTTGTTTATTTCTCTTCAGATTATCAGACATCAACACAGTAGAGGAGTCTGAGCGAGGCATCGGAATGGCTCCCTTCGATCCAGCTTATTCCATGACCTCCATTATGACCGACGATGGTAGTTTATATGTCGGAGTTCCCCTTGGATTTATCGGTAATTTTTATTATTTTCAAAGTTCTAATTTTTGTATAAAATTATATATTTTAAAGAAAAATACTTTCAACAAATATTGAAAATACAAATAATTTATTAAACAAATTTTGATAACTATAATGATAAAAAAATCATATTCTAACTTGATTTATAACCTACACATTCGCGTATAATGTGTTACTTCCAAGTATTGTCTATAATCTCTTAGGATGTGGTTTTAATATCTTGTGTTTACTCTTTCAGGATATGACTCGGCTTTTATGAGATCAAACGGACCCTTACCAAACTTGAGGACCAAAGCCTACGATTCAAGGTGGTTGTCTGAACCTACGTTTGTGTCTTCCTTTGAATCAGGAGGCTACGTCTACTTTCTGTTCAAAGAAAACGCCGTTGAAAACCTCAACTGTGGAAAGGTGAGTTTTCGTTACTAGTTTACCAAACTTTTTTTTCATTTAGATTTCACTATTTTAACTTATCTATTCATGCTGTTGTGTTTATATAATGATTTATATTTTATTAACAGCTATTATTACAATTAATTATGACCGTTAAGCCATTTGGTTAATAAAAATGATTTTTCAATTTGAAGAAATTAATTTTTCTGTATTGCCCTTCAGCAAGTATTTTCAAGAATCGGAAGAGTTTGCAAAAACGATCCAGGTGGTTCCAGGAATTTGAAACACATGTGGACCACGTTTTTGAAAACTCGTTTGAATTGCTCAAGGCCTGGAAAATATCCTTTCTATTACAACCACCTCGAAAGTGTGACCTACCTTCCCATGGAACAAATGATTTATGGAGTCTTCACTACTGGATCGTGAGTATACAAAAATTTATCTTCATTACAAGTTTAATGTCATATCAACTTAATATATTTTTTTTAAATAAATTACCATAATGGGATATTTAAACTTGTTATAGAATGAAAAAAAAACTAACGCTTAGTTAATTTAAACTAAAAAATAAATATCAATTTAATCTTTAAAACAAATATCAATATAAAACTTAGTTTATAAATCAAATATATGTGTAACATTTTTACAAATCTAACATCCAGCAACAGCATACCGGGTTCCGCCATCTGCGCCTTCAACCTTTCTTCGGTAAACGCATCCTTCAGTGGCCCCTTCAAGTACCAGGCTGGGTCCAGCGCTGCCTGGGGCCCCGTGGTCGATACCAAAGCCAACTTTCGGTGCGACGGAACCGACGACGACAACGAATCGCATTTAGCGGCGGACAAATACCAGCTGATGGACGAAGCGGTGCAGCCCATCGCACCGAAGCCTATTCTCACGTTGGACTACCAGCAGTGAGTTTTTTCCTTTGTTTGTATTACAATTTGTGTTTGTTATTTCATCCCAATGGGAAATGTTATTAGGTACAACGCACATTCATTGTCGTGATTCCAATGGTCTAAACACCTTAGTACTAAGCAAACCCAACGTGGATTATCTACTCTAACAAGCGAGCAAATGATATTCTAGCATGGCTAGGCTATTGATAGTCTTTAAATGTTTACAAGTCTTACTAATGTACTTGGGATAAATTATTTATAAGAGAGGTAGAATTCATTGTTGAAATCATTTCCACAGACTCCAACACATAGCCGTGGATGTTGTCGCCACAAGACAAAGTGGAGTCGTGCACGTGTTGTTCGTGGCAGGAGAGGACAACACAATCAGGAAGATGAGTGTTGTGTCCAGGGGAACGACATTCACAACAATCACTTGTTTGCTAGAAATCTTGCAACCAATTCCAACAAACTCAACAAACAAAATTATTAATTTGAAATTCCTTAAAGAAACGGTTAGTCTAAATAATTTTTATTCATTGTAGTTTCGTCCTATATTTCTATAAATTTATATTGGTGCAATTAAAATGACCAGCAATTTTATAGTCATGACAACAACGGCATAAGCAAAACTGTTTGCTTCTCATATATTTTTCTATTATCTAAAATAGTTGAATGATAAAACTATTCATAGAAATTCTTGAAAAATATTTAATAACAACAGTAGCATATCTTCAACAGTATTAATTGAACGACATCTTACAGAATTCGTTGTATGTTGGCACTGAAAACGAGATCTTGCGGATCCCCGTGGATCGATGTGGCCGACACCACAGCCAACTGGCTTGTCTGCGAGCAAAGGATCCCTACTGTGGCTGGGACAAGAACAAAGTGGAATGCACAACAGCGCCGGATAAGAGACCTCAAACATCTTACTGGATCCAGGAAGTTATGGGATGTCCAAGCACGTCAGAATCTGGTGAGTTCCTTTCTCATATTTTAATCCTAAAATGTTTTTTAATCTAGTTTTCTTATTATGGTTACTTTCAATTTTTACCAAAAGAGCATTAATTTTTTAAGTTACATTATACAAATATAAATATCGAAATATGTAAATGTTTTATGACTAAGTTACAACGCATCATGTTATTGAAACAATCTTATCCGAAATTAAAGTTGACGGAGGTTGGAGTAAATGGTCTGGCTGGGAGAAATGTTCTCAAGAGAACGGAGACGATTTCTGTCAATGCAGGAACAGGAAATGTGACTCTCCCAAGGCAGCGAGAGGCGGAAAAGAATGTGTTGGTCCAAAGATTGAGGTGAGTTCAAATCCATCGATTACTTTTTTTTGAAAGGTCTTATCTAATTCTTAGTTTTCATGAAATATTTTCTATTGAAAAATATTAAAAATAGAAAAAGTTTATGAACTGGAGTGGACTTTCTTAAAACTGTTTCCAAATTGTTTCAGGTGAAAAACTGTACGGTTCATGGGGGATGGACAGCTTGGTCTTCGTGGTCACAGTGTTCAGCTTCTTGTGGCATTGCTGTGAAGACACGAAGGAGGTCTTGCACAAACCCATCTCCAAAATTCGGAGGAAGAGTTTGTGTCGGACAGGAAAGAAACGAGATTTATTGCCATTCTCTACCGCCATGCCCTGGTATGTAGTCTCTGCTAAAATTATATTTTCAAAATAATTTCATTCAAGAACATTTTTATCTCAAAATTACAGCCAAAAGTAAAAGCTATTTTCTAACCAAGTTCTAAAATAAATTGTATTTTTAGTGTACAGCCAATTGCCTGTTGATGGCGGCTGGGCTGAATGGGGAGACTGGAGCCCTTGTTCAGCAACATGTGGCCAAGGAATAAGAAGTCGACGAAGAGCATGTTCTAACCCATACCCAACCTACGGAGGCTCTAAATGTTCTGGATGTGATAAAGAAACAGAGGTTTGCAAGGCTTGGACATGTCCTGAGACACAAAAACTATCTTCTTGGACCCCTTGGTTGAAGGTTGAGAACTCAGTCGGAAGCAGTTTGTTGCAAAGACGGTTTAGAGTGGAATGTGTCGCCGAGGTTGCTAGTTCTGACCAGCTTAAGGTCGGAAGAGTGTCTCAGGAAGATCGCCGCTGCACACCAGATGGTCGATGTGAAAAGTCATTCAACCGAGATGCAAACCTCGACGGTGAAGGTACTGGCTGGTCCGAATGGTCTGAGTGGTCGGAGTGTGACGAGCCCTGCGGTGGAGGAACCCAAAGAAGAAAGAGAAGCTGCAATGATGATGCTTGCGCTGGTTCAGCAACTGAGGAAAGATTATGCAACGAACATCCCTGTAGAGGTAACTTTTTTCAGTTTTTCATTTATTTTGCCATTTAAAAAAAATAAGTTACATCGGATCGGTAAACGATGTCAAACACTCCATGTAACAAACATTTTTGAATCAAAAGCAGACTACTTTGATGTGTATGGTGATGAACAGAACTTATGCTCACCAGTTTGTTTCTTAACAGTGAAAGTTAAAGGTTTTGCAACAGCTAATGTTTCATAATATAAAATTAATATATTTTCCTTCTGTAGGTCAATGGACATGTTGGAGTGATTGGACGAGGTGCTCCAAGTCGTGCGGAACAGGCCTTCGCTACAGAACCAGAGAGTGCAAAGCGATCCACAATTCGTATCTCGATGCTTACGACTGCACAGGCTCAAGCAAAGATCAGGAACACTGCCACACACAACCCTGTGAAGGTATTCACTATTTTTGTATTCCAGTTCAAGTTTTTATTTTATTTTGACTTCATTTATGGATCGTAAACCTTTATACAAACCGAACACCTAATGGTGCTTAAATGTGCAAATCTGATACTTGGATAGCTTTGCTATGACTAAAAGTACAATCACTTTCTTGTTTCAAACAAGGTGTCTTCTTTTTTTTTAAGAACCTAGAAATAGAATGTCTTTTAGTTGCATTTTTAAATAGCTTCATATCAATTGTTGTTTATAATAATATTATCTATATTATTTATTATTTATATCGTATATTATTTATAATATTATCTATTTATTATTTATTTATTTATTTATTATTTATAATGTTAGTATTTATATTGTTTATTCTTTATAATATTATTATTTATGTTACTTATTTATTTATTTATTATTGATAATATTATTATTTATATTATATATTTATTATTGATAATATTATTATTTATATTATATATTTATTATTATTTATATTGTATTTTTGTTATTGATAATATTATTATTAACGTCATTTACAATTCAAGAACTAACCTAATTATTTCCTTAAAAGGCGAGGAAGGATGGGGTCCCTGGGGAACGTGGACGCCGTGTTCGTTCGGAGTTGAGGAGAGAGTTCGTCAAAGGAGTTGTCTTTCGTCACAACCGAGCAAATGCCGAGGACTTGACCTCCAGAGACAGGCTTGTGACGACGTTGAGGCCATTGGTAAGAATTTTAGAATCTTTTCCATCAAGTTGAAGAATTGTTTTAGAAATTGTGATAAAATTTATTCTAAACCAAATTAGTTTTATCAATTTAAAGAAATGTAATACCTATAATAAATAATATATAAACATATTTATAATTATATTCAATTAACTTAGTATAACAAGCATTAGATTATGCTTTATAATTTTGTTATCATAAATGAATTTCAATATTTTCAATAATTACTTTTTCGTTGGTGTATTAAATTATTTCATATGTATAAGCATTCAATTTTTAAAGTGAAAACATTAAATTATTAAAAAGTATGAACATTAAATTATTAAAAAGTATGAACATTAAATTATTTAAAAGTATGAACATTAAACTATTAAAAAGTATGATCATTAAATTATTAAAAAGTATGAACATTAAATTATTAAAAAGTATGAACGTTAAATTATTAAAAAGTATGAACATTAAATTCTTAAAAAGTATGAACATTAAATTATTTAAAAGTATGAACATTAAATTATTTAAAAGTATGAACATTAATTATTAAAATTGCAGCATCGGCAACCATGATGGACTCAGCCAACCTCTCCCACACAAAGGACGGAATGGTGACCATCCAGACGTTGGTCGGTTCTTGCATAGCGTGTCTCATCATCGGAGTCATCTTCGGAGCTCTCGCCGTCTACACGGCCTGTGTGAGGAAGAAGGTCGGAAGGGTGCCGTCGTCGCCCCATTACATCACCGCCAAACCAAACCATTATGTCAGCGTTCCCGGAAACGAGTCTTGGAAGAACAGCTCCAACGACCAGCCCCAATCGCCGACCTCGTCTCTGAAGAACGGGCTGAAAAACGGCATCCAGAGAGCCATGATCACGGCACTCCCGCTGAAGGAGTTCGAGACGGCGACGATAAAGCGGTCGAGTCACGGCTCGTATCCCAACGGACAGATCAGAGCTGACCTCGACTCGGACAATTTGTTCACCTACAGCTGAGAGTGAAGCGTCTTAGTTGACCTCCGTTGACTTATGGTGCTACACATAATCTAATCAGTAGTGATTAGCAAAATATATTTTAATACAAAATCATGAAAAAAAATAAAAATAATCTGAATCTTCTTTATGAGATTTATTAAAACGGACGTGATTGGTGAAACAATTTTGTCCATAAGCTGTGGTAAGAGGGTACATGATTGGTCAGTTAGAAATTGAACAGACAATATTGAACAATGAAAATAACTGATCGTTGTGTATAAACTCTTTTCTTAATTCTGTTATGAACGATCTAACATATAATTTGGGTAAAGCTGCTCCTTTCATTTAAAATACTTCTAACCGACTTGAATGGAATGATTATTTTAACTGTGTTGTAAATTATCATATCAATTACTTATAATCATAAGCCACTGTGATACAACTTGTATACAGACAAATAAATTTATAAGGATAATATGAAAATAACAATTGTTTTAAGGTGAACAAAATTGAAATTGAATGAAAACGTCAAATAAAACATTAAATTTTACCTTCCTTATCACGTTTTGTATCAAAATTTTCAGTCATTTTTTTTAATTAATTCTCACGTTGCTCATGTATTAGATAATTATTGTAAAGAATATGTTACTATTTTTTTGTAAATGTTTGAGTGTTGATAATGAATAAATTTTGAGTGTGTTCAGAACGTTCCTAATATTTGAAAATTATAAATCATGAACAAAATGTTGTAGTCGTTATATAGATTAATAAATTAGTTCAAGAACTAAATGTTCTTATTTTTAAAACAGTTATTTTGATTAACTTTAAATATTTTGTTTTCGAAATATTTTCATCAAATAAATAATATAATTTACTGAATAAATTCTCTTCAGATATTACTCAATCAAGGTGCCAAATAAACTTATATTGTTTTTAAAGTTTTAAAATATAATTTTAATCTCTTATGTTTTTCTGATTGTCTTTATTTTCAAAATAATTTGTATAATATTTAACTATATTTAAATTAGCCAATATGAAAGTTAGTTTAATTTAAAATACACATCTTCAGCTTTCATTACAATTAAGATTCGTTTTCATTTATATGATATATTAAAAAAAACTCAAAAATAATTACTATTTTACAAATAATTTTGTTTCTCACAAATGAATAAACAAATTATTTAAAATTACAATACTAAAATTAAAGTTAAAGGTTAAGTCTATTTTCAAAACTAAGCTTACAACTTTCTCAAAAGTAAGTTTGAAAATAATTAAAACAACTTTGTTTGATACAGTTATAACATTATAATTTTATGATAATTAAAATAATAATGTTTGGTAATATAATTAATATGTTTACACAACAAAACAAAAACGAAATATGTTTTTAAATCTTTTGGAGGCTTTTAAATGGGGATTAAAATGTAAGTAATGTTTAAATGTCAAACATATTATAAACAAAAAAAATGTAATTAATGTTTAAGTGTCAATATAATATATAAACATTGAAATAAAATTAATGTTTAAATGTAAAATACAATATGAAAACATTAAAGTGTAATTAATGTTTAAATGTAAAAAATAATATAAAACATTAAGATACAATTAATGTTCAAATGTGCAACATAATATAAAAAACAAATAAAGTGTAATTAATGTTTAAATGTCAAATATAATATAGAAACATTAAAATATAATTAATGTTTACATGTCAAATATAATATAAAAACATTAAAATATAATTAATGTTTAAATGTCAAATATAATATAAAAACATTAAAATATAACTAATTTTTAAATCTCGACTATAATATAAGAACATTAAAATGAATTAATGTTTACATGTCAAATACAATATAAAACTTTAAAATATAATTAATGTTTACATGTCAAATACAATATAAAACTTTAAAATATAATTAATGTTTAAAAGTCAAATATAATATAAAAACATTAAAATATACCTAATGTTGTAATGTCAAATATAATTTAAAAACATTAAAATATAATTAATATTTAAATGTCAAATATAATATCAAAAACATTAAAATTTAATTAATGTTTAAATGTAAAATATACTATAAAAACATTAAACTAGAATTAATGTTTATTTCTTGATTATGATTTAAAAAAATAGAAATGTAACTTACGCTTAAATTTTAAATAGAATAAAGAAACATTAAAATATAATTAATGTGTAAATGTCAAATATAACATAAAAACATTAAAATATAATTAATGTTTAAATGTCAAATATAATATAAAAACATTAATATATAAATTAATATTTAAATGCCAAGTATAATATAAAAAACATTAAAATGTAACTAATGTTTAAATATTTAAAATAATATAAAAATAATTGAAAGTAAAAAACATTCAAATGTAAATAAAACATTTGCAATACAAACTCTAACCTTGTTCAGTCTTTATGATTAAAATGAATCAGATGTAAAGAGTCAATCATAATAACTTTTAAAAATATTTGAGCTCAAAATAATTATTAATTTATTGTATTTTTATGTTTTTTAATGATACGATTTTATATATTTTTCATAATTAACCCATTAACTGCATAACATTTAGAATTTATCCCAATATAAACTTCAATGTATTTTTTGACAACTATTTCTGTGGCGTTTATGGGTTAGTCTATGTTTGCATGTTTATGGTGTTTAAAAATGTCTTAAATGTAACTTTCTAGAGGCGATTTGGACATTAATTAAAAATATCTAGTCAAAGTTATTTTTATTTTTATTTTTACAATAAATTAAGTTTAGGTTTGTAATTATTTCAAGTTTATGTTTGTTTTTGTAAACTGTGTTTAGTTGTGAGATTTATTTTCTTTTGTGCCAAACTTTAATGAAATTTGAATAATATTTTTTGTGAAGTGAGAATGTTGGTGCTCACATTTCCTCAGGCTTTGATTTTCCAAAGCATTAATGACGTTATTTTCTATAGAAAAATTAACGTATCGAATCTTATACGATTTTAATAATATTCTATACGATCTTGAACACGAACCGTGTACGATTCTGATCGAAACGCTTGCAGGAGTGGCAGGAGAGAGAAATATATTCCAGAAGGAACAAAATAAACGAGTTTGGTTGAGGGAATATTTTAATACTAAAAATCATAAAGATTTGGTGCTTCAAATTTCACAAAGTTTTGTATTTTCAAAAACCAATTCTCATTTCTTGGAGGTTCTCAAAATTGGACCATATCATTACAGGACAAATTGCTTGATTGTTAAAATCTGAGGAAACAAAAAGAGAAAAAAACTTCTCTAATAATTGAAGAAACAAAAAGAGAAAAAAACTTCTCTAATAATTGAAGAAACAAAAAGAGAAAATAACTTCTCTAATAATTGAAGAAACAAAAAGAGAAAATAAC
>JARUHE010313716.1:0-20515 GCA_031471125.1 Archaeomysis grebnitzkii | reverse complement strand
GTTAAAAACTAGTGCAGCTATATCTGTAACCTCACATGAAAACAGATCAGTTTTGTATATTAATATTATACTTTTAATTAATTTTAATAACATTGGTCCTAGTTTTCTGTTATTAGTTGTTTTTTTGCATTTATGTTCTATTGTTTTCCTTTCTCAACATTAGTTTGTTAAAGAATTTTGAACATTTAAATAGATAAAAACCAACTTTCTGTTTTGAAGAAAACACCAATAAACATTTTCTGTTTTACATAAATTTAAATCTTATTTAAAGGTTCCGTCAAAAGTTAGAAATTTCGCCACAAGGAAATTGAAGAAATCAATTGTGTTACGTCATTGCCAAAGTTTTTGAATTATTTCATAGTTGGTTCTTATGTTTTTGGTTTAAAAAGTCGGTTTGAAATTATATTAAAAATGTTGTTTGAATCTATAAAAAACATTTATGAAATAAGAACCATTTCTTTATTCTTAAAGAATCAGTTATTCATTGTTTAATTGTTATTCATTATTTTATATTACATTATTATTACTGATGTTAATATGAGAATGTCTAAAAAATTATGCATTATCACATGGGAGCATATTTTTTTGTGTATACTTGGCGGAACAATAAATTTATTTTATTAAGTTTTAAAAAAAACAGTTATGTTTTTTTTCTGTCCATAAAAACTTCAATAAACTTTATATTGAAAAAGTTTCAATGAAAGTTTTATTCATGAAATTTCATAACTAAAGTTATGGTTGAAATGGATGCATTTTTAGGTGTTTTTTTTACATGTTTACCCTACTAACAACAAACTCATTTTTTTTTTCTTTACATGCATAGTCGCCCATACCCTGATGTTTTATGATGACCGGAAGATCATTTTAAGAAATATGCAGTGCGTGTGTATTTGTGTGTGGTCTGTCATAAGAATTGGGTATTAACTCCGACAAAGAGACTTTATATAAATTTACAGCTGCTGGTTTCATGAACAATCTCTCTTTGATAATTTTTTCGAATATTTGTTTATTTCAAATGTATTTACATAATTAACAATGTAAAACTTGAATAATTAGCATAATGTATGTGGATATTTTCGATATAGATTTGTTTTTACAATATTATTTATTCCTTTTAACATGTGATATTTCTATAGAAAAATAGTTCGGTTGGTTCTAATTAAAAAGGCAAAACCAATCACTTAATGAACTGAAGTTGTTTCCATAGAGATAGGGTTTTAAAGTTTCTATAAAAAAAAGTATAACAATACTAATTTGTTATGCTAATTTATTTTGTATTACATTCAAACAAACTAACGACAATAACTATAAATAAACATTGTCTATAAGCTTGAATTATTTCGAGTAAGTTTTCCCAACTGGTATAACTAGTTGCTCAGACTTCGCTATTCAAACCATGTTTTTTTCACAACTTCAACATTTTGCTTTGCTAATCGACAACACGGTAGTTAAGCATTTAGTTTGTTTTATGTACTGTTTATCTGCTCTTATGCATCGCTTAAAGGGCAGAAGCTACACAATTGTTTTCCACTACTACCGTGAGGTCAGAGGGCGTTAACTGAACTGGAAAAGCTAGTGACTCCAGTGTGAGTACCACATAATTCAGACTTATAGTTTGTTATATGGTTACTCAAATTTCTAGTGGGACATACATATTTTCTTAGAAACACCAGGAATGTGTCGATGAAAATTAAAAAGAAAAACCTACCATTCTATTGGCTCTGAGGTCTTGTATATACAGTACTATTCATAGGAGAAGTGGGTAGTGCTGCAAAAATAAACTTCTTTTCAACGGTGGGGTTTTTTTTGCAAAAAAAACATGTTTTTTATAAGTTTTTTAGTTCCTTATTGTTATTTTTTTTAGATATTCTATTTTTTTGTTAAACTTATTACTTTGCATAAATAATGTAGTATTAATATAATAAAGAAATGTTTATTTTATAGTGCTATAACAATTTAAAACAAAAGTAAATCATAAAATTAAAATAAAACCATTTTATTCATAATCAATTCTAGGCAGATACGTCTTAAGTTTTTCTTAAATAATGCATAGTGGGCTGTTCTTGTATGAATTGGTAAGTTTTTCCATACTTGAAGGACTGAATGTGCAAATGACCTTCTCCCTAGTGTGGAGGATTTAACTCTTGGCTGGAACAATAATTGATTGTTGCTTGATCTCAATGTTCGGGATACATGGTATGGAGATATTAAGTAAAAAAAATAATTTTTTGCAATCTGCTGATTTGTATATTTGGAAGATATTTAGAATTACAATAATAGTGGTAAGACCAGATAAATGACTGAATGATGGATTCCATTGTTTTCGGGGTAAGATAGTGTTTTAATAAACTTATTATCTTTAAATGATAAAATAATTTATTACAGGTGGAGGAAATATGATTTTTGAAAGTTAGGTTCTGGTCAAATACAATTCAAGATGTTTGGCATATGTCGATGGTTGAATTGATTCAGGTAAGATTTTTAATGGTATTAGATTAATTTTATTGAATTGTATGCTGGTACCTATAATAAAGTGTTCAGTATTTGCATCGTTAATGAGAAGATTGTGAGTTAGTAGAACATGATGCATTGTGTTGATGCATGTTTCTATTTAATTGTGAGTTTTCATATAATTCGATTGATCAGGTTCAAATGAAAGGTATGTCTGATGTTTATCAGTACAGCTAGCTAATGTAGGTGAATATTTATCTGTAATAGTATAGTGATGATTTGTAAGCATTGAACAGCTTGGGGCTTTGGCAAATTCTTTGTTGCACTCCATATTGACTGTATCCATGACAAAACTTTTCTTGAAATATTGAAATTATGATGCAACTGTAATGAGTTTATTATGTTTTACTATGTCAAAGGCTGCCGATAGGTCAAGTAAAGCTAGAAGTGGTATGCATGTGTTGTCCATGTTATTCAGATCAGATACTATTCTTATAAGAGTAGTTTCACAACTAGAATGTTGTTTGTATGCATAGTTGTAGTTGTAACATGCAGGTAGTTTACTTAAATGAGAAAGAATCTGTAAAACTTCAGTTTTTCCAAGGTTTTTGAAAGACATAGAATGGTGTTTATTAGACGGTAAACTTGTAATTTCTATTTTACATAATGTGAATAATCCGAGCAGTTTTCTAAGGATCTGGGAAAACACCTGTAGTTAAGGATTATTTTTATAGTTAGTGGTTTGGGAGGTCTTATTTGTAGTTGAACTTATCAATTTGAGAAGTTATGTTGCGGTTAATGAAGTAAATTTATTTAGATTAGGTTAGGTAACCCGGATATTATTGTATGAGGTATTACTCATACGTCCAATGACCTTATTTTGTTTATGACCAAAATGTTTAAGCTGAAAAAATATATTTATACACCAAAATAAAATCACATGAGCCTACACAAAAAAATGTTTAGGCAACGTGTTTTTAATCTAAATTTATTTTGTTCCTAAAATTCATTTTCATATTATATCCTTTGCAAACTAAGTCTTGGCGAGGTCATTCCCTATTAGCTATCAATAAATCATATAGATAATTGTTCGCCTAATGAATATGCATTGAAAATACATTGATGTGAAGTCACTTTCAATTGCAAATTCCACATTCAAATTAAGTTGATCTGTCCAATCAGGTTTTCAATATGTGTGTTTGTCGATGACAGGTTGATCTCATTAGCACTTCACCCTTTGAATAATTATTGTCGTAAGGACTGAAATAGGTTGAGGTTAGTGTTGAAAAATACTGCATTCAAGGTTATTGTCTCGACACAAAAGATAATGGTTGCGATGAACGATTGCAGCTTTGTCTAGTAATGCGCCAAACTATCTAGTATTGCGCAAAACTAAATAATATTGCGCAAACTATCTAGTATTGCGCAAAACTAAATAGTTTTGCGTAATCACTAGCAAAGGAACGCAGATTTATCGATCTGCCAACTTTTTAGCTGCTGAACTTCTCTGTATGCTAAATCACGATGATTACTTACCTCGATTTGTAAAATATTATGATTGTATTCCTCAAACACGAATGGGAATACAATCTTATAACACAGTCAGCCATTTATATGCATTCACGATGGATTATGTTTTAAATACGCTGCTTAATAGTGATGGAGGTACAGACCTGGCAGTGGGTGCGCGAATTTCTGTTCATAGGCTACGACCATCAAAATGACGCACGTATTTCGAAAGACAAAGCGTAATCATGTTTTTTAAATTCGACTCTTGCATCTTACATGAAAACTGTTTAATGTATGAAGTTATACTATTTTCATTTCAGTATGCTAACTTATATGAAAACACTCAATCACAAAAACGTTTAAAATAAATGCCATTTTAATATTTAAATGAAAATAATCTATGTTTTTTTTAAACAAATAGGTTTTTGGTTCGAGTCACACATTAATAGAATCCATCATGAGAAATGTTCATACTAAAGAATTAATCAACGACGACTGTTTATTATTATTTTCATTATTTAAATAGGCTACTTTGTGGGTTATTAAAAACGTATTTTCTCTTTTCTCATGAAAATAAATAATCGCAGTAAATTAAAATTTATTTGTCTTGTTTGTTTGGTTATGTTAAATATTTTTTGTCAGACATGATCTTCAATAGCTGACAGCTGTCGTATAAATATTTAATTCATAAATAAATGTGTTTCATCTTAAAGAAAAATATTAACTAAGTTAAAATTATTTATTTAAAAAAAACAACGAACGAAGACTCATTTTTCGGACAATACTAGGCAAATAAATCTTGAAAGCCTGGGTTATTATTCCAATAAAGGCTAAACTACATTAAAGTTAATACTGAAAACAACCTTACAATATGTTGCTAGAGTTTTTATCAGCAATGAAAAATACTTTATACTCCTGTATTTTTATGTGATGTTTCTATAGCTATTTTTTTGGATCATAACTAATAAGCCGAAAGTGTAATGCTAGACTCAATCGTATGATGTTTTGTGTTGCAAGATGTGTGATCGCCATTTTAATTTTGCATTGAAACAATGAACGGCTATAATAACTATAATACTGCATTGTTTCAATTCATTTATTACAAATACATACATTTCACTTTTTTGTAACAGTTAGTAAAGATATTTTCAGAACATCCGACTATTAACAATTTAAAAAAAATTCAAACCATGCGGAAAATACGAGAACGGTGAAAAAAATTGTCGATGGCTACATTTTTTACGGAATATTGCGCCGCAATCGAAAAGCGTCGACAGCAACCATCAGATGTTTAAAAGTGACACAGCAACCATCAGATGTTTAAAAGTGACACGGCAACCATTAGATGTTTAAAAAGTGACACAATCTTACAAGACTGATTGAGTTTTCAATAAAAAGGTTGATTAAAGTTGCAGTCTATTTAGATAAATAAATGTGTTTGTAGAAAGTAAATATGTGCATTATTTTATTTATATTTTATTGCATTGTGTTTTTAGCAACATATATAAACAAAAGCTTATATCTTTTTCGTCGGGGAATTTTTATTGCTTGTATTAAGTTCGCACAAAAGACAATATTAAATAATAATAAAACACAAACGTACTTTCATTAGATAGTGTGTGAGTTCTTTATTGCTTATAGCCTTAGTTCTAAAAAGTAAATAAAAGGAACTGAACTTATGATTGTTTCTTCAAATATCTATACAATGTTCACCATAACTTTTACTGTGCCTCTTATATTCTATCTTGCTAAATCGCACATCCATCTCAGCATTCTCATCTCTACCACGTTCGTCCTCTTGACTTATGCTTTTTTCACGGGCCATGTTTTGCAACTATACAGCATAGCGTATTGAACAGTTTTTTATACACCTTTCCTTGTAGTCGTTCAATTGTTTTTCTGCAACAGAGTATCCCTGATGCCCTTCTCCATGCATCCCGCCCAGATTGAACTCTGTGATTGACATCTACCTCAACTGCTCAACGCTTTTTTCGTGTTGCATTTCAGGACAGTATCATCTGCAAGGAGCATTGTACTTCTCTATCGTCTGTTTCAAAGCAAACATCAAGTCTGATGTCTGACTTCCTTTTATGAATCCAAACTATTTTTCACTGACTTCTGTTCTCCTTTGTATTCTATCTCTTATTATTTTCCAATAAGTTCGTACTATGCAAGATGAGTTATATACCTCTGCAATTGTCACATTTTGCTTGTAAATGGTCAGGATGGTATATTCTCATCAGTCCCCACAATATATTAATTCCTGTGTCCCCTCAGTTTTTCAATACTTCCACCTTTTTCAGAGGTTTTTCCACTGCAATTATTTCAATTTTATTCTCTCTGTTGGTATTTTTTCTCCAATGTTTTCTCTGGGATTTCTTCATTTAACAAGTCATTAAACTACGGTTTCCATCTTCTTCCAATGGCATCATCACTATACAAGGCATTCTCATTGTCACCATTCATGTGTTTTATGTTTGTTTGAGCTTTGTTTTGGTGTTTCTGGCTATGGCAATTCTATAGATCTTCTTCTGACCCTCCACTGTCTCTAAATCTTGGTATGCTTCTTCTCTTAATTCTGTTTTTGCCAACTTACAGTTTTCTTAACTATGGTTCAATGTGTCCCTAGTATATGGGAACCTATTTTTACAATACTCTTTCTTTGCCCTTGTCTTCAACTGTATACCTCCAGCTACTTTTTCATTCTACTAGCTCTTGTTTCAATTGGCGAGCCTTTCCCTGATGGCATGCCGAATATTTCTTCTCCTTCCTGTAATTTTTATTAATTAATACTCCTTCAGTCCTACACATGCCCCTCCAACATATTCATTCCAAGGGCAATTTTTGCCTAAGCTTTGGTTTAGGCAAATTATTGTTTAATTCAGCTTTGTATACTGCTACTGCATTTTAAACTCTTCTTCAGCTTTTTTTTCTTGAATCTTATTTTAAAAAATTTGTATTCAAATTATATTGCTGTATTGATAATTTCATATGTTCTATTAAGAGTGTAGAGACATAAAAAATACTGAAGCATAAATAAAAAAAGTACAAATTTGCAATATTCAAACAGCAAAACGTACAATTGGAGATGATAAAGTACATAATTAGAAAATTCGCACTGAAACGTAGTAGAATTTAGTATAGAAAAGGTCTGGAGAAACATTTTAAGTCAAAGGTACAGTAAAATATTATACTGAAGTGTTTTTGAGCTGTAACAAAGTCCAGTTTCTATAAAGTAATGTTGATTGTTGGGGTGAAGACAGATCTTTTGTTTTGTTCTTTATTTTACAATTTTTTAAGATTTTTTATTTAAAATTATTTATTAAGAAAAATGTTTTTCACTCGTTTGACATCCTGTAGTGTATTTTTGAAAAGAAATTCATTTTACATGTTTTTTATTGAACATGAATAACTGTATGGACAATTATCAACACAAGATTTTTTTGTAAAACCAATATTTGTTAAAATGATGTTTCAAACTTCTAGTTAGCATATTTTGGACAAAAAAAATTGTTTAACTTTAATTTAACAGGTTTTTTTTATTGAACATAAATTGCTTAATTTGTAAGTCTTAATAATGTTTTCCAAAGTATTATTTCTAAAATAAACATTAATTGAAATTATAGGTCTTCAAATCTCTGGTTAGAATCCACTGGGTATATTTTGGTCAAAAAGAATTGCATTTCTTATTTTTGTTTCCCATGTTTTTTTTATTGAATATGCAATTCGAAACAATATTGTTTGAGGTACTTTTTGTTGTAAAATAAATATTTACTGAAATAATAGATTTTCAAATATTTCATTAGAGAGGACTTAGCATATTCTGAATAAAAAAATACTACTTTTTAAGCTTTTATTTTACAGATCTTTTATATATATTAATGTTTTTTTATAACTAATACTCGATCACAGTCTTAATTTGTTTAAGACCTTCCTCATCCTTCTTTTCAGCGGAGTTACTCTTGACTGTTAGTAGTTATTAGGTATTTGTGAATCTGTATTCTTTTCAAAATAACATTTTTTATTTTCATTTCAAAGTAATAATCATTCAACATAGTACATAAATATATAGGCGTGGCAATTCTGATGTTGTCGTCCTCGTCGTCGACATTAAACAATGACTTGAATGTTTATATACCATCTATACTTTTAAAATGTCATTTCATATAAGCCTGATTATTGGTTTTAATATATTAATAGATATTTTTATTTAGTTTTATTAATTTTTATCTACATTTTTCATTAAAAAACAATATCGTTCAGGCTTATATACAGTATATATATATAGCCATCCCTGTTCAATAAAAAATATGTAAAGAAAAATGATAAAGGAATATTTTTTTGCCAAACATTTTTCTCTTGCTGAAAATGTCTTCCAATCCAACAACCATCAGTAGGTTATAGAAGCCTGACAAGATCAGAAACAAAAGTCTTAGATATTGATTTTGGTGAAACTAATATCATTTAAAAACACTGACTATTTAAATATCTAAAATGTTGAAGATAATTACCACTCGTTTTATTACTAAACCTTAACATAAATGTAAAACTTATTGTGGTATTCCTTAGTTTGCTATATTTTCATATATAATAAGTAATTAAAAAAGAAGTTACTTTGTTTATTTTTTGTCATTGGCTTGCATTTATAAAAATAAAGTGTGTAAACCTTTATTTATGCCCTAAAAAATCACTTTTTTGTGTAAACACTACTGGTGTGAAGGTCATACACCCATTCTTACTTGCTTGGAGTCTACATGGATCTCCAAAGTCTGAAATAGTTTATATTAAAAGCTTCGGCTTCGGCAAAATGCTAGCTTTGGTACACCTCTAATATTTTTAAAATCAATAAAACGTTCCAGACACTTTCAAACGTATATATATATATATATATATATATATATATGTGTGTGTGTGTGTGTGTATGTATGTATGTATGTATGTAAATTTCCGCCTAACAATGAAACTTTGAGTTATTCTTATCAGAAATGAATTTGCATTATCTTTTTCATATGTATAAGACAAAGAAATAAATATAAAAGCGGCGACTTTACCTTCTACAAACCAAAAACGTTTTTCACAAACCATCGCACGGGAAATAAACAGAAAACATAAATCAAATAGAAGGTGTGATTCTTCATGTATGTATAGACAGATGAACAATTTTTTACGTATGAAATCAACTCTTTTGATTTCTTTAAATCTGTTTGACGTAACTGAAACATTCTCAGATTTATGTTTTAGTTGTTTTCTGTGTCATTTTAAATCATTTCAACGAATTGTCTAGCATACTATGTTTTGAAGATTTACTTTTGTTTGGATGTGTCTCTGTCTGTGTGTGTGTGTGTGTGTGTGTGTGTGTGAGTGTTAGTGTGTGTGCGTGTGTGCGTGCGTGTGTGTGTGTGTGTTTGTGTTCGTGTGTTTGTGTGTGTGTGTCTGTTTGTGTGTGTGTGTGTGTTTTTGTGTTCGTGTGTTTGTGTGTGTGTGTGTTTTTGTGTTCGTGTGTTTGTGTGTGTGTGTGTTTGTGTTCGTGTGTTTGTGCGTGTGTGTGTGTGAGTGTGTGTGTGTGTGTGTGTGTGTGAGTGTGAGTGTGAGGGTGTGGGTGTGGGTGTGGGTGTGGGTGTGTGAGTGTGTTTGTGTTTGTGTTTGTGTTTGTGCGTGTGTGTGTGCGTGTATGTGTTTGTGTGCGTGTGCGTGGGCATGTGCGTGTGTGTGTGTGTGTGTGTGTGTGTGTTTGTGTTTGTGTTTGTGTTTGTGTTTGGTTTTGTGGTTGTATGTGTATGTGTGTGGTTGTATGTGTATGTGTGTGGTTGTATGTGTATATGTGTGTCTTGTGTGTATGTATGTATGTGTGTTTGTGTTGTCCTTTGTCCTTTGGGTGAGAGACTTCAAACCACTCTCTTAATTGTTTGTTAAAAATTGTTATTACTTATTTTCTGGAAATCGGATTTATCAATTATGTTATATTATTGTCTGGTTGTTTGTTAAAAATTGTTATTACTTATTTTCTGGAAATCAGATTTATCAATTATGCTATATTATTGTCTGGTTGTTTGTTAAAAATTGTTATTACTTATTTTCTGGAAATCAGATTTATCAATTATGTTATATTATTGTTTGGTTGTTTGTTAAAAATTGTTGTTATTTATTTTCTGGAAATCAGATTTATCAATTATGTTATATTATTGTCTGGTTGTTTTTTTAAATTTGATGATTAACTTTTCATTTTTTTAAATTAAATAGTATTATTTTTATTTTTATAAATTGTTATTCATTGTATTTTATCAAGTACTACTTTCAATTATCATTATCATTATATATTTATTTCAAATTTTAATTATAAGTTTAACTACGTTCATTTAAAGTCTTAAACGAATTCATGTCCATTTGTCTATTTATTTGATGTTGTTATTATGATTTTTGTAACTGTTAATATTAGCATTATTGTAATTTTCGTCACTATTGTTAATGTTAACATTATTATTATTATTTTCATCATTAATACCATCATTATTATAACTCTCACCATTAATTTCATTATCATCATTGTTATCATTTTCATGATTAATGGCATTGGTATCACTATTGCTATTATCATATTCCTTACTTTCTGTTTGTGGAGTTTACTATAAAGTTTTTAAATTGTGTATTGCATATTTTTAATGTAATATAATTTGGTTTTGCAAACTTGTAATGTAATATAATGAATTATTAATTATTTATTAATTATTATAATATAATATTTTCTTTTTCTTTTCCAGAAAAAACAGTCGTGAACCTAGTGAGGGAAGATCGGCGCCTTTAATTGAGGGGCAACACATTTTTCAAGAATACACTTACAAAAAAATAACCGCTTGTGATATATGCCATCAAATTCTCAGAGGTGGGTGACGCTTCTATTGTGTTAATTTGCTATATCGGTGTTTTAACTAAAAAGCTTTATCGTTTTCATGCTTTCTGTTTTTACACAAACAAAATTATATTTAGATATTATTTTTGATATAGAAATATATATGTAATCATCAACTGCGATTGGAGCACTAACAAAATTTATAGAAATAGACAAACTAACATTAGTGATTAGTGATACTTTTATGTATGATCAGTTGAGCATCACATACATGAACTTACTTTCTCCTCTATTTCTCTTTCTCTCTCTCTCCTACAATCTGTATGCGTACTTACAATAGTGTCTATGTTATTTATCTCTAATAACTCGTTTATAAGTTTTGAAACTTATACTTTTGAATCCAAATAGTTTTGAACGTTTGTTGGAGGTAAATCTAACCTTATATGCTTTATCATTTATGAAAAGCAAACATAAACAAAGCTTCCATTACTTTTGCATGAGCTTTATCATAATGTAAAATTATTATTTTGGTTAGCCTTTATGTCTAATCAATTTTGTTGTATACTTTAGAGCTTAATAAGCACGACCCGCAAGTTATAAATAAATTATTACATAATGAAATGAGTTTAATTTTGGATGTCTCTGCATATTGAAATTTCATATAAAATTTGTTTTTCAAGAGTTTAACATACAATTTCAAAATACTAAAGGTTATTTATCCTAAAATCCAAGCTGAACTATATGTTATAAAGATTTAATACTAGTTATGTACCGAATTTAGGTTTGTTACATCCGCCCAACTCAGGATAATATAGGATTCAGTGATAATAATAATAATAATAGTAGTTTGTTCTTTTATCAAGCGTTATAAAGAAATTCCGAGATGAGTCAAGAATTGTCCTTCTACCAAAAAAAATCAAATACAAAAATTAAAATCTACACATCATCCAATATTAAAAAAAAAACGCTACAACTCATCTTAGAGACAATAAAAACAAAAATCAAAAACAGTTTAAAAGTTGCATAAATTTAAAATCAGTATTAAAAATGTTTAATAAAAAGAAAAGCCTTCAACTTTGATTTAAATAGTTCGACTGATTGAGTTAGTCTTAGATTAATAGGAAGGGAGTTCCAAACATTGGGGGCAGCAAATGCAAAGATCTCCCCCAAAGTGAGTGAGATTTAATGAAAGTTTTTTCAGATAATTTGAGTTATTTATCCGAGAGATCTATTCGGGAATTAGCCGTTTCAGTTTATTTGGTGCTATGTTATGAAAACATTTAAATGTGAGTAGTGCTGTTTTATATGTGATTCTTTCCTTAATGGGAAACCAGTGTAGGTCATAAAGTATAGGTGTAATTCCATGAAAACGGTTTTTATTAACTATGATCCTGGCTGCAGGATCATAGTTTTTTTTTAATTTATTTATTTGGTATGTAGGAGTATTATATAAAAGTGAATTACAATAATCGAGATTAGAAGATATAAATGCGTGAATGATAGTCTCTGTGATGGAGTTGTTTTATTTTCTTGAGCTGAAAGATTGATCTCTTGGAGATAATACTAATGTGATTGTTAAACGTTAGGTTTTTGTCGAACACTATTCCAAGGTTTTCAACTGTATGTGTGGAATGAACTGACTCGTTTCCTATAGTAACTGGTAAATTATTTATTTTGTTGAGCTATTGTCTTGTTCCTATAATTAGACATTCTGTTTTACTGTAGTTTATTAGCAAATTATGAGTAAGTATGAATTGTCTAATTTTAGATATACAATGTTCGATATCTGATTGAAGAATAATATAGTTAGAGGCAATGGGTTTGAAGGATAAATATAATTGATGGCTGTCTGCGTATCCGGCTATTTTTGGTGAATATTGGTTCATGATAGTATACAAGGATGAAATGTAGGCATTGAATAAAATTGGACCAAGACCACTCCCCTGTGGAACTCCATGAATCATTTTATGAGGTGTTGAAGAATAATTTTTAAAGATGACCTGCTGGTCATCTGTGACATAAGATCTTAGCCAAGAGAGACAATTTCCTGATATGTTGAATGTATAATGTAAGATTTTTAAAAGCTTGTGATAATGAACACTGTCGGGCGCTGCAGATAAATCCAGGATGATTAGGAATGAAATTTGCTGCTTATCCATATTGTTTAGTAAATCTGAAGTAATATTTAATAAGGTTGTTTCGCAACTGGAATTTTCTTTATATGCTGAGTTGTAGTCAAGGTAAGCGGGCAGTTTATTTAAATGTGGACTGATTTGGGAAATTGGAGCTCAAGGATTTTTGATAAATATGGAAACGTAATAATAATAGGTTGATAATTTTTTAACTGTTGCTCGATGGTTTTATTTTTTAGTAATGGAATGATTTTTGCCGTTTTTCATGATGATGGAAATTTGCCATTTTTTAATGATTTTTTTCTTATGATAAGGGTGATTGGTCTAATCAATGTATTTATTACCTTTTTCAATAGAATAGTTGGTATAGAGTCGAGTGGCGATGTTTTACCGGATAACCGGCCGGATTACAAATATTTGGCAAACCAGATATCTTGCAATTGTTATACCTTCGACTGTAGGTTGAGGAAACAGCTTGGGTGCTTGTTATTAAGGTATTAAGGAGATCTATGTCCAATTACGTTTGTTTGTTTCACTCAATTAAAGTTTCAATTGGTATAACTTTATTTTCGTTCTTTATATCACTTAGTTAATTATTTATTCAACTTAGTTTATTATCTACCGTGTGAGCAAAGTGATTGAAAGCTCTATACAGTATACGGTTTGCAATTATGTTTTCATTATCGTCAACCGCACCAAGTTTTTTTATATTGAATTTAGAGCAATGATTGCTTAGAATAGAATTTATGGTCTCCAGTTTTATTTATTTTCCATTAAGGTTTTTATTTCTAAAAATTTCCTTAGACAAAAGAGTTTTTATGTGTTTATTTTGTGTTTGTTTTCCATTTACAGAAATATTTACTTTGAAACAATAGGTGTTGTATAAAGTTTTGACTAAAATCAAAATTTGGTTCATAACTTTGTTGTTCTTAGTTTTAAAACATTAATGTTTTCATAGAAGAAAGGGTATAACTATTCATTATAAACAACCTTTACTAAGTATAATTTTTTACAAAATCATTTCATTAAATAGTATTTGCTTCTATATTTTCATATTCGGGTTTAAAATTGAAATTTTGTTTATACATTTTTTTATTTCAAAACAATATTTATTTGAAAACAAAATGAAAAACTATTCAATTTGAGCATCCTTCACTACAAATAAATTTTACAAAAATAAATAATAACGTTTTATGTCTTTTTTTGTATATTTGAAAATAAATTTTTTTTATTTAACTTGAATATTTATTTAGAATGAAATGAAGAACTATATATTCTCAACAATGTTAAGCTAAATATAGTTTTCAAACGATGTTTTTTAAATAATGCATGTTGTAAAAAAAGGTGACCAAAATCAAAATTAGACTCATAGCTTTTTTCAATCTAAAACAATGTTTACTTAAAATGAAATGAAGAACTATATTTCTTCCAGACAACCTTTGCTATTTTTTTTACAAAAATCTATTTTCTGTTGAATATTAACGTCTTAGGTTTTCACAGGGTTGATAATCATCAAAACTTGGTTCATAAATTTATGTTTTTTGTTTTAAAACAATTTTTACTTATAATGAAATGAAAAACTATTAATTTGAAACAACTTTTTACTAAGAAGGAATTTTAGAAAATATTTTATTTTTAAAATAATAGCTACTTAAGGTTTTAATAAGGTTAACCAAAATCAAAATTTGGCCCATAAATTATTTGTTTTCTATTTTAAAATCTTGTTTACTTAGAATGAAACAAAGAACTATTGTTCATCACAAATTTACCTAAACATATAAAACGGATTTGCTTTCTCTAGCTTGTTCAAGATTTTAAGGTGAATAGAAAAAAAAGTAGTCTTAAATTCAAACTGTAATATTATTTAAATGAATTATCCAATATTTTAATCCAAAAACATTATGATGTAAAAAATAAATGTTTTTCACTTTTTTCTGGTATCAAACAATTTCTTTTAATTTCGTAAATGTAAATATAAATAAATATAAAATTTGATTCATAAAGGCATTTATAACACAGGTTTTTAGTGATTAATGACTTTTGTTTATATATTATTTAACAGCTAATTCATTCTTTCTGCATCACCAGGATAACGAAACATTAAAATAAGATTACATGGAAACAATCTCTATATCCATACGCCATAAACATTTCACCGCAATAAGTTTACACTTGGAGTGGTCTGAAAAAAAAAGAGATCGAATCTTGTAAAGTTTTAGAACTATGTTAGAAACTTGAACGCAAGAGGAATAATTAAGAGGTATCCTTCATTAACATTGCATGGACCTAATGTTTCAAAGAGCTCAAATCTAGCGAATATTTCATCTGATAAAAACAGTTGACGTTTGTTTTGCAACATAAGCATTTGTAATTTTTTCCGGCATTCTTGAAGTTTTGAACAACTTTTCAAATACAAATTTTCTACTTGTGTTCTAATGAAAATTTAATATTGGTTCATTGAGTTCTGCTGTTGCTACTTGTACGCCATTGACCAGAATATAAACTAGTCATAGGATGCATGAACTTTGTATTATTTGAGCAGTCATTCCCACATTTTATGTTTTGCATATAACTTGCTGTTGTACTACGTCCTTCTGAAAGTGTTATACTAACTACTTTTTCACAACCGAACACTTTGAAAATACCTTATTTTTTGTCTTACTTCTCCTAATCCAAAAAAAAATCTTTCATCATAGAACTATTTAACTTCGGATAGTCAACCAAGCCGAAAGTTATATTGTGTATAATTCGACTCCTTGTTAAAGAATTAAAAAACTCAAAGTGTCTAATTATGATTTTATTTTTTTATTGGTATAGATACTTGAACATTGAAAATTACAAAAAATATCAACATTTATGGTGGATCAAAGTAATGCTATTTATGTTGGTTTCAATGGATAGCCTGCTCTAGTTTCTAACTACTTGGGTTAAGAACATAGCCGTGGAGTAAATTAAGTGTATAAACCAGAGATTTCATTCTATTCTTAGCCTTTATGCTAGAATTATTTATTTGTTGGACTTATTTCATTTTTAAAAAATCTATTAGATTAGGCTTAACTAAGGCTATTTTAAAACAAATACGATATTTGAATGTTTTACATATTGTAAGAACCTTTTAACACTTTAACCGTTTTTTGTAACACCGGTGATACATAAGTATAATGGTTTATTCCATCTTATGTAACATCAGTGATACAAAACAAGTTAGTTTATGTTTTTGATACATTTATACAAGCAAATAGTTGCCTGTATAAATGTATCAAAACATAAACTAACGTTTTTTGTATCACTGATGTTACATAAGATGGAGTAAGCCATTATACTCACGTATCACTGGTGTTATAAGAAACGGTTAAAGTGTTAAGTAGATGACATGACGAACAAATCTTGAATGAACTTGTTAAAATCTTGCATTTATTTTCTACTGGATGCTATCAAATCTATTACGGAATATCATTATCCGGTCAAACCGAAAATCCGGAAAAAAAACCACATCCTTCCCAGATATACGTTAATATGAGTTTATATGTAATACGGTTCTATTTACATATATTCACATATTTACATACATATATGTACATACATATATTTACACATATTTAAATATATTTTCATTTATTTGCATATATTTACATACATTTACATCCACAATGTGCATCAAGCTATAACCGAATCAAGAACCTGTAATAATTTAACAATGCTAAGTTAAAATATATGTTGTAAGATATGTAAAATTTGTGTTTAAATATTCCGTTATTTGTTCAAGGAAACAAAGATTTGAAGATCGAAAAGTGGAGCTCCCAAGTTTACAAAAGTGTCTTTGTTATTATAATCTAAAATCAACCTTTATTAAATTGCTTAATATAATATAGTTCGTGTTGACCAATTTTTTATAAATTTCAATTATGGACAATAAGAACAATGTTACTAACAATAGCAACACATTTAATAATGATGTGAATAACAAGAAATATGAATACACTAAAATGATGACAAGGATAATAATATCTGCGACACCTGAACTGCCAGTAAAAATAATTAAAACCACATTAAAATCAATGATAGTTTAAAGATGATAATGTTCACTGACACTATTAAAAATGGTAATAAAGATGTTAATTATTTAGCATATAAGCTTAAGGTAAGCGAACAGAAGAAACTCGAGAAAGTAAACTTTTATTTATATAAAGCTCTTTTATCATTTCAGAAAATAAATACTTTTGTAAAATGAAAAACCAACAATTCCATTACAACCAAATAAAAATCTGCTTTCTTTGTTTTGTTATAAATTCTAAATTGTAACATATGGCTTTGTTTACCATCTAACCTGTCGTTGATTTTCACGTTTCACATGGTCATAAATAATCACCCGTTGGAGCTACACAACTGCACATCTAGAACCTCTTAGACGAATATTTGACTATATATAATTATATATGTTTACTTAATAAGATTATATTCGCCACGAAAGGGAAAATAATGTTTTAAGAGTTCTTGTTTCATTTGTATGCGTGAATAAAGATGAAACGTTAACGCCTACAACCTTGTTTTACCTTTCCTGGCGAATTAAATCTTATTATCCAAAACAATAACGTCAAATTTTTAATAAGTTTAGTTATATACACACTTTTTGTTGGACTCATCTTTCCTCAACAGTACATACAACCTGTGGGTCGAACCAAAATCTTGGGTTCAGTAGTTGAGCACGCAATTCATGATTCTAAACTACAACTGCTGTTAGGGAATAACGTAATACGAACGAAATGTGCTTATTGTATTTTCTTTCTACTGTGTTTGTATACCATTATCATAATTGTTCTCTCTTAACTATTCTTCATAAACTATAATTATTTTACTCTGTAAAAATAGTTATCAATCCTTTTTAGTTTGGAAATAAGTCCAGTAAATATGACTCATCACCATTCCCAACAATAATAAACTCAGACCCTGTTTTCCATGCAATATTCCTGTTCTTTTAACCAACTAATTGCGGAATACATAAATAGGCAATCAATTGCAATTTCCTTATCAGCCACAATCAGGTTTCCAGAATACCAGGCGTTGCTGTTGACATTGTTTCTTCTTATCAAACCTTATACACTGGCAACCACAAGGCCGTGGTCTGTCCGTTCATTTTTACAAACATGATTCAACACAACAAATAATTCAAGCAATCAAGACAAAGCATAGATTAAAAGTGAAGAGTAAAGTGGAAACATTTAATTTTGAAATATATTATTTTAATTTTAACTAATATAATGTGCAAATGTTGTTCCATGAACATTTGAAATAAAATTTGTTCAGTTTTGGTGTTCTGTAAATGAATAAATTGTTTCAAGGTTTGTTTAAAAATGTAAAAGCAAGTGAAAAGGATTTGAAATTTAATACAATAGTGGTGGAAATTTGAACCTTCAAATAATGTTCAAATTACCACCAGTGAAATTGTACTTTTACACAAAATACAAAAATACAACAAGAACAAGTAAATACTACGCATTAAAAGCTGCATTTTGTATATGCAAAATGTTTCCAAATTTATGTAAGTAATTGTTGAGTATAATTCTATATTTTATTATATTAAAACTTTTATTTCATGTGTTTTCAATAAAATTCTCTTCAAGCTTTCGAAAACAAACGCTTAACTATGAATTTGATAATGAATTAATTAGCTAAGTCTAAGAACTTCTAGAATGTCTATTATTTAAAGAAATGTATTTGTTTGCCAAAAAATTCCTTCGGGCATTCCATCATAGAATGTCTATTTCTTTTATATGTTTTAAATAAACTTTTATCTAACCTTCAAGCAAAAATTTCGGTTAATCATGAATTTATACTTTCTTATAAGATGTATGTTTTAAAAGTAAATACCGATTTCACAAAAAAAATTCTTTATTTTCATTTAAGCAAACTTTACTGTTAAAATATTTATTTCCAGTTTGAAAAAATTACAAAATTTAGTTAGTCCACAAATCATCCACCGCCCCAGTAACACCATAACTAAAAACAAAAAAACCCCAATCAGAGGTCAGTTATTGAAGATGTTTTTCCAACATAGCGTAAAAATACAATAATATACTGTATTTACACAAAATACAATAATGTATATTTACACAAAATACAATAATGTATATTTACACAAATTAAAATAATATATTTACAAAGAATACAATAATACATTTACACAAAATACAATATTGTATTTTCGTAGTGAGCTTAAGTTTTCTTTTACCTGGTATTAATTTAATTAATTAATTTTATTTCTAAAATTCAATTTCATCATAAACGTTTTTTGTTTTAAGTTGCATAAATTAGTTTGTATTTTCAAAACTTAGATTAATTTCTATTCATTAATCTAAATATGTTTCTTTAAAAAACATCTTAAAAAAAACTTAAAAAACAGCATTTATTAATTTTAAAACAAGGAAAATTGAAGGTGTGAACATTTTCCGTTGAAATCAATTCAAATTTAGATTCTCCTGCTTTCCAAATTTAAAAGAAACCTGTTAATGAAGTATCCCAAAGGTTGTTTGTGTTTTGAGAACATAACTTGCGTACAATTATAAAATAAAATATTATAAGCTATACTACTAAAGTGTATCATTGAAACCTGTCTTACAAAGTTGAATTCAAGCCGATAGATCTTTTGCCGGTTGAACCTGCCTTACAATTCTGTTAGCTCAACTAAGTATCCGACATTGTCAGGACTTCCTAATAAAAATTTTCTCTCGCACACCTTCGTCATTTAGCTCAATACCAAAAGGTTTTATTTTTTTTGTGATATAATGTAGTTTTATGGTGGTTGTTTCAATTGCAAGTACTTCCATGGTAAGTAGTTTCATGTTCCTCACACAATGTAACTCTAGATTTTTTGTTTTAATAAGTAGTATTTTCATGGTCTTAAAACCAAGTAGTTCTATTTTAAAAAATAATTAGTTTCATAAATTTGGGTTTAATACGAATTAGTGTCATTGTTTTAGTTTTAATACAGTACAATTGATTAATGGTTTAATTTCACTACATAGTACACAATGGTTTAATTTCGCTACCAAGTACGCAATGGCTTAATTTCGCTACATAAGAGTTTAGTTTTAAATTTTTTTTAATTTTTTTAAATAATGCGAATGAAGAAATTGACTTGAAAACACGTTGCTTGTTTTATCGATGGGCAATCTACTAAGATTCTGTTTTTTAAATGTTTTTCGTTAGGTCTTTTTCTTAAAAGGTTACCCTTCAACATATCACTTTATTTGGCTGTTTGACTTTTGTTTACCGTTTCAGTCTTTAGAATTTTTTTGTATTTGTTTATAAATACATTTGGTCTGTTTTGATTACACTTCGAGCTATACAATGGAACCACATCTTGTGCTTGATGAAGGGGGAGGGGGGAGGTTGTGTTTAAGATTTAATCAATGAAAGATTTAAATAATTTATTATAATTTATTATAATTTATTATAAGGGGGAGGGGGGAGATTGTGTTTGAGATTCAATCAATGAAAGATTTAAATAATTTATTATAGTTTATTATAATTTAGTATAAGGGGGAGGGGGGAGATTGTGTTTGAGATTCAATCAATG
>JARUHE010313705.1:0-11860 GCA_031471125.1 Archaeomysis grebnitzkii | reverse complement strand
TCCCGGATTTGACTCGACGTCACCAGAGAGGGTTAGTGCGAGTCTACAACGCCACCAGGCCGGGACACTGGGGCGGACAGCCGAAAAACGGCGGTATTGGGCCCCCAAGGGGGGCAGGGTTTCGTTGTTGTGATTTGCGGGGCAGGGCCCCGGCATTCCCACGTCGGGCATGCCACAACATCATAATTATTATTATTTTCACTATAATCAACATCATCATCATCAGCATCATCATTATTATTAATATAATCAATATCATCATCAACGTAATCTTCATGATCATTATTATTATAATTAACATCATCATTTTTATAATTAGCATCATCATCATCATCATTATCATCATAATCATCATCATCATCATCATCATCATCATCATCATCACTTATTAAAAAACATTTTGTCAACCTATGAATAGACATGATTGTCAATAATTGATTGTTTAACAATAGACTTGAATCGTTTCATTAAACTAAATCATTAATAATTAATCTTTTCATAGCATTGTTTCTCACTTTGCTTAACCAATTATTTATGTATTTATTTGATTGTTTATTTATTTAAGCAATTGTTTATTCATTTGTTAATTTATTTTATTGTTTATTCATTTAAACAATTTTTTATTCATTTGTTAATTTATTTATTTGTTTGTTTATTTATTTAATAAATTGTTGTTTTTTTATTTATTTGTTTGTTTATGTATTTATTTATTTATCCAATTATATGTTTATTTATTTATTTGCTGGTTTGCTTATTTATTTAGGAAACTAATTTTTTAAATTATTTATTCAAACAATTATTTAGTTGTTGAATTATTCATTTATTTAAACAATTATTTATTTAATTATTTATTTGTTTACTTGACAAATTATTTATTTAATCAGCGTTACCATCATAAATGATTGAATAGATAAGACACTGAAAGCTGCCTGTAAATGGTAGCACTGCTGACAAATGGAAACCCAAGATCATTTTTACAGATCCGAGTTAACTGGATAGTCAACAAACAATTCAGAATCAGTTTTAACAGACTCGTAACAAACACATTCTCCACTGAAGCCATATCAATCTCTTGAAGATGAGCATGTGTGCCTCATTAGACTCTCGTACAGACTTTGAAAGAAGCGAAGTCAGCAACATGATGTCGGTATTCTATGTGGAGGAAGTTTCTCCTAACCTTTGTTCGATGAGCAAACAGGCAACTTCTTGGATGCGCTTATTGTTTGATGTTGTATCGAAGCATAAATTTACATTAACATCCGTTAGTATCTATCTATTTCTAACATGATCGAGAAATATCAACATGAGTAAAAACCTAAGTTCTCAATTTGTGTCTTCCATGAACATCTGCTCTTCATTGTTATATTTTAGGAAAGACGTCAACCTTTAAAAAACATCCAGCTGATATATCTTTATTTATTGCCTTTTTAAGAAGCTCTCAACATCAACTAACGGAGGAATTTCACATTATGGTCATCATAACCTTATTCTAATGTCAAAACAAGAATTGAATAGAATTGTTTTTATTTGCACTGTGTTTTTCCTGTTCCACAGTGGTGTTCGTATGAAAATGATTAGTTGGTGCGATGAGTTGGCACTATTTCGTTGTGTGAAGAACGTTTCCACACAAAATGATCTCTTGCACTCCACAGCCTACATGTGCAACATCACCTGGTGTCATCAAAATTCTGGATGTTGTAGACTTCTTTTTGCTATGCCTTGCAGCCTTCACACCCTTAATCACTAGATATGACGGTTTTCCAACTTTATGATGCCCTTGAAAATAAATTGGTTGAATACTAATACTGACATGAAGAGAAACATTACGGGAAACATACATTTAGTTATGAATACTATTACTTATACGGATGTCATACACGCGGCACCTTTAGCATAAATACACACTTATTATACCAATCGGGTACCAGATACAATGTTGGTCATGGTTTAAGGTTGCGCTTAGGGTAGACCAATATTTTTTGTCAGATTTTTCCAGCTAAAAAAAAACATCAATAATGTAATAGATAAAAAGTATTTATGAAAAGACTATTGATATATTCAAAACATTTGTGGGACTTTTAGTATATCATGAAGGATGCTAAATCCTGTTTATGTTGCATATAGTGGTGAATATCAGTTAGTTTGAATGTAGTTATGTACATCATTGATTTACGTTCTGATGTAATGTTGTATTTTCAGGGGCCTAAATAAACACAACCCACAATGAAATTCCATATGTCCGCCTCAAAAAATATTAAACCAATAGTTATGAAAATTTGAAACAGAGTTAGCGATTTCTACCGCAATGCATGTTTTATTGATTCAATCAAATTTCTTGTGATTAAATCAAAAGCAAATCACAGTGATACAATGCAACTCGATGTTGATTGAATCACAAAAAGTTTATTGAATGGACACAAAAGTGCGATTGAAATTGCCCCTATAGGCTTTATGGGTAAGGCCTGAACAATTCAACAAGTCAGTCGGATTTTAAAGCTACGTAAGGTTAATGTAATTTTCATGAAAATCTATTGAATTCTCATTTTGAACCATACATGTTAGACACGAATTTTAACATTTAAAAAGGTACATTTCACTACCAACTCAATGTAATTCAATCATTGTGGTAACAAATAACCAGACGTTAAAGGGTTAAATGTTTCACTATATCAGTTAGGTCAAGTAAATATATAATTCTATCAATTAAGCCTAAGTGAAAAATATTATTGTATCAGTTAGGTCTATATGAAAGGCATTACTGTATCAGTTAGGCCTAATTATGCGATATCAGTTTGTTTTGGTTGACCAGTTTTAGTTGTTGTAATTGGTTTGTTAAATGTATTATCAATACAAATAACTATGCATCAAAAAGTTGAAATCTTTCTTATGCCGAAATAATGGACTAAAAATGTGTGTCATGTAAAAAGTTTTTAAATTAAAAATCTATAACTTGTCCTTAAAGAAACAACCTTTACAAACAAAAAAGCACAAATCATTTAATGGCTAAAGTTATTTACATGGTTAAAATTATTATCGAAAAATGTGGACAAACAATCTTGGTGTTTTGTTGTATCATCTAAGATTCAAATCAGGATAAGGTTAGTTGAGCTGAAATATTTGTCTATTTATGTTTAATAAATAATAAATATAAAATAACTTTCTAATTTTGTTTAACAACTGAAATAAAAACGAATTTGCTTTAATGTTACACAATTTTGTAACTGGCTTTTCTCATAAAATCTACAGAGCAATAAAATCTAAGCAATTTGTCTCATGTCTCATGGGTTATTGCAAGAATTAATTCTCCATAGGTGTTGAAATGCATTGAACATTGAGTGATAAATAAAGTTTACCTATCATGATGGTTTTGCTAAAATGATAGCAATCTTATGGAATAAGAGTGGGTTTAATGCCAAAATTTAAGCTGTTAATTAAAACTGTTGAAACAATTTTGATGGTATTTTGCGAGGGGGTTAGCGGTTGATTTGATTAGACTTTTAGTTGGTTAAGAATTGAATCGAATTGAGGGTGGAATTTTGGTGTTTGTTTTAATCTGTGTGTTTGTGCAACGCGGATATAGATTTTTTTTAGACGTGTTTTGTTAAATATTATTGCATATTTGCAATTTATTAATTTTCTTTTGGCTTTTTCAAGTTTTCTTAATAACTGTTTTTGATTTTGAAACAAGTTGATAATGAGGTTGAAAAACGTCATTGTTATTGTTTATTTCCTTAACTAGTTTCACTAGAGTCATCTAGCATGTTCACAAGGGAGTTATATTAATACAATGGTTTACAGATATAAATGTACAAAAGTTAATGTTGCTACAATAAAGAATAGATGTTATAAATTAATACACTGATGAGGGTTAAGAATCTTAACTAATCGGATATTTTGTACGTTCAAATTTGGTTGGTGTTCCTTAATAAACATTGCTTCTGTAATTGCCAATTGTTTAACATTTTGGCATTTAGATAGTATAATTGTGTTATCTACAAATATTTGCCTACGTTCTTCTTTAGCAATTGAAGGATGATTGTTAATAAAACGATCTTTTATGGCGTCTTCTTTTAAATGCATATTTATTCTCCTTGATAGTGTGGTAGTCATCTTACCAGTATAGTTGTTATTAAGAAGTGCGCAATCTTCTGTTTTGCCACAATATTTATAAACTACATTTGTATGTGACAAACTTGTCCAAACGAGTTGTTATTCTATCACGTATATATGCACTTGCTCAATGGTCAGTATATGGGATTGTCGCATCTTCCTGCATAACTTATTTTCAAATGCGTGTTTTCCACTCTCATATTCCGCTTTCATCAACTATGACTCACACCAACATTACAAAAACTACACCACAAGAAACTTGTACAACCTTATGTTATGTAGCGATTCCACAACTTTTGAAGCAATAACATGGCTGATGTTGCAGACGCAATTCTTGTATATTTCTTTAGCTGAAGTTTCATTATTTAACACAAATGACTCCAACCTCCCAAGAAAAGTACATACGCGTACTAGACGTACCCTAAGTACCAAACGTACCTGAACTAAATAAGCACGTACTTGGCACGTTGTACCCACAAAAACACTTACGTACGTATTTTGTGGATACAAAAATATCAAACCAGGACATATTTTGTGAGAAAACGCACTGGAAGTATGTTTTTTACAACGTACGTTTGGTACGCGTACGTACATACAACGTATTTCTTCTGGGAGAGTTAGTATACAACCTTTACGGGTTATATCAAGTTTGTTTAAAGCAGAGAAATTGAACCATGAGGTAATGGTTGAAGCCTTATATTAGTTTAAAGCACCAACAATATTGACAAAGTTGATGCATTTGAAGCATTACAAAGTGAATTGAAGCATGGTGTTATTTTAAGGCACAATAAAAATTCGAAGTATGAAGTATGGCTGATGTTCAAAAAATAAATCAAAGACACAACATAAATCTTAGGCAACAAAAACAATATTAAGGCGATAAAATAAAATTAAGGCACGACAAGCAAAATGAAGGCACCAAAAACAAAGTTGAGGCACCAAAAATAAAATTAAGGCACGAAAAAACAAATTAAGGCACCAAAAATAAAATTAAGGGACCAAAAATAAAATTGAAGCACAATAACTAAAATGAAGGCACGACAAAAACAAATTAAGGCACGAAAAAAATGAAGGCACCAAAAATAAAGTTGAAGCACCATAACTAAAATTAAGGAACGAAAAAACAAATTAAGGCACCAAAATAAAATTAAGGCACAAAAAATAAAATTAAGGCACGACTCCACAACCCAACAGCATCAGCGACAGGTATAAAGAGGCTGTCAACGACCTTGATTGATGTTGCCGGAATATTTATCATAAAAAGAAAAAGTGAAAACTGGTCCTGGATTGTTTCAACCCAGAAAATATTCGTAAATGACATTTCGTTTCACTAATTTGATGTTAGAATCCAAATCATTTTGTTTATAAAACAAAATTTCGTCATTTTCTCACTTTAAGGTCGACTTGATCCTCTTTTGAGGGTTTTTGGCAGGTCACAGTCTAGCATCTGTTGAGGTATTGTCGAAAGTGTGATTTCGCTATAGGCTTAACTCCTGCAAGGTCGGGACGTGTTTTATTTGTTGGTACTAAATGTTTATTTTTATTTTTAATGTTTGTAGGTCGGTGTTATTTTTATTTCATTTATTTTTTATTTTTAATGTTTGTAGGTCGGTGGCTATCTTTCAAAAATTTTAATAATACATTTTTGGTGAAAATGTTATATAATTAGTGAATAGGAGTAAATAAGTGTATACATTTTTAATTTTTGTACATATCAGTGTTGCTTATATCGTTGTTGCTATGGTTATTATTGTTAAATTACAATAATTTGATTGTATCTCTTGTTACTGTGCTGTTTTCATTATTGTTATTGTTGCTATGATAATTAGTATTATATTACAATTCTCTAACTGTATCTCTAATTGATACCTTGCTTTCATTATATTTTATATCTGCAAAAACATATACAGTCAATAAAACCAACGTTAATCTCTCAAACCAAATAAACACACTCAAACTATCAAACCAGACCACCACCCACGTGGTTTTAATGAGTACTGTCCATTGTGCTGGTGAACAGTAGGTCCAAAGACAATATTAACGAGAGTACTTTTATCAATGAGTTTAATGTTATCCTAAACAGTTCTATGGTTCACCTATCTATTTTAACCCTTTACTGCCTGCAGTTAGGGTGATTTTCAATGAAAATATGATTTATAGTAATCCTTATGGAGAAAATCAGGTCTTAAAGAGTTAAAGGCAATTAAACAAGAAGATTCGAACAAGACTGTAAATAAATAAATAATTAACAATGATGGTTATCTATAGGATGTTAAGTTGGTTACAATTAAACTATAAAACCAATCAGACGAAAACAACTTTGAAATGCTGTTTTGTTTTCATTTCACCTTGACTGGTTTTTGTTTTTATTCATGTTGATGGTAAAGTTCTTCTTTATGTTTATTTTTGTAAGCTGTTGTTGTTTGTATTCAATTTTATTTTTCTCTAGCTGTGAAAACATTTTTAATAAGAGGCACTCTTTGTTTTCTTGCAATTTGTGTGTAATATTCAACCATGTTAGTTCAAGTGATTCATGTGATACATTTTTCCTGCATTTAAAACATGCTAGCAAATAATTATCCAAAAAACACTAAACAATCCTAAAATAAAAGACTTTGTGGCACCTGTCAGAAAAATGACAAGAACATAAATTATGGTTTCTGTTTCACTTTAAAAAAGTAAAAAGAAACATCATTATTTTCTTGAATAATCGTGTTCTTTCTTGAACAATTTGTTTTGCTCTTGAACTATCTTATCTGTTCTTGAATAATCTTATTTGGTCTTGAATAATCTTATTTGGTCTTAAACAATATATGTTTTCTTGAATAATCTTATAAGTTTTTGAAAAATCGTGTTTGTTCTTGAAAAAATGTATGTATTCTTAAACAATCTTATGTATTATTGAACAATCTTATGTGTTCTTGAACAAACCTAAATATTCTTCAAAAGTCTTTAGGGTTCTTGAACAATTTCATGTATTATTGAACAAACATTTGTGTTCTTGAACATTTGTATCTGTTCTTGAACAATCTTATCTGTTATTGAACAGTCTTATGTGTTCTTAAACAATCTTGTGTGTTTTTCAACAATCGTAGGTCTTCATGAACAATCTTATGTGTTCTTGAACAATCTTATGTGTTCTTGAACAATCTTATATTTTCTTGAACAATCTTATGTTTTCTTGAACAATCTTATGTGTTCTTAAATGATCTTATGGTTTATTGAATAATCGTATGTTTTCTTGGACAATCTTATATGTTCTTGAACAATCTTATGTGTTTTTGAATAATTGTATGTGTTCTTGAACAATCTTATGTGTTTTTGAGTAATCGTATGTTTTCTTGGACAATCTTATGTTTTCTTGATCAATCTTATATGTTTTTGAATAATTGGATGTGTTCTTGAACGATCGTATTTGTTCTTGAACAATCTTATGTGTTTTTGAGTAATCTTATGTGTTCTTGAACAATGTTATGTGTTCTTGAATAATCTTATGTTTTCTTGAACTATCGTATGTGTTCTTGAACAATTTTATGTGTTCTTGAACAATTTTATGTGTTCTTGAACAATAATATTTGTTCTTGAACAATCTTTATGTGTTCTTGAACAATCTGGTGTTCTTGAACAATAATATTTAACAATCGTATGTGTTCTTTAACAATATTATGTGTTCTTGAACAATATTATGTGTTCTTGAACAATCGTATGTGTTTTTGAACAATTTTGGGTGTTCTTGAACAGTCGTATGTGTTCGTGGACAATCGTATGTGTTATTGAACAATTTCATGTGTTCTTGAACAATCTAAAGTTTTCTAGAACAATCGTATTTGTTCTTGAACAATCTTATGTGTTCTTGAACAATACTGTTTGTTCTTGAACAATCGTATGTGTTCTTGAACAATCTTATGTGTTCTTGAAAAATCTTATGTGTTTTTGAACAAGGTTATGTCTTCTTGAACATTCTTATGTGTTCTTGAACAATCTTGTATGTTCTTGAATAGTCATATGTGGTTAATACAAGAGAAGACAAAATGAAAGGAAGTAAGATCGTAATTAACTTTTTACCTCGATGCTGATTTATGTTTTTCTGCATTCTTAGTTGAAGCTGAAACGATTATTTTCAAATCAAAAGACCAACTCACTGTAACATTGTGTGAAATATGTCTATTGTCCTAGTAAAGCTTTCACTTTTTTTGTACTTTATCCTAAGACTTTTATCCTAGTATATTTATTTTAGTACTTTATCCTAATATTTTTATCCCAGTACATTTGTGTTAGTACTTTATCTTAAAACTTTATCCTAGCACATTTATTTTAGTACTTCATCCCAG
This sequence comes from Archaeomysis grebnitzkii, assembly GCA_031471125.1. Lineage (NCBI taxonomy): Eukaryota > Metazoa > Arthropoda > Malacostraca > Mysida > Mysidae > Archaeomysis > Archaeomysis grebnitzkii. Next base: position 3,419 of record JARUHE010313705.1, on the reverse strand, counting down.
GAATCTTATCCTGGTACTTGCATGCCGGTATAGTAATTTATTGTTAAGCTTGAATAATTAGTATCCACCATTTTGTTTAGTCTAACCATTAGACTTTAGTTATCGTTGTTCCATATGGTTTGACTTTCCTGTTTTGATTTCTTTGTAATGCAAATATGAGTGCTGCAAACTACAGGGTGAAGGTGTTACTTAATTACTATGCTATTATTGTTTTTGTTGTTATTTTGGTTATTAGTAGTAATAGTGATAACTATAGTAGTATTAGTGGTAGTAATACATAAAACATGTAAAGTACAACGTTTTCATTTAAGTATTTATAAAAACAAAAACAATTTATAATTTTAAGAATTTTAAAGCCAACTAGGTTTTAATACCATCAATTATATTCTAAACATTATCCTTATAGAATACAACAATCCTAAAAATATGGAAGTTTCAATTCATATGCGAGTTTAGTACAATTAAATACGATTCTATATGATATTGTAATTTATCGTGTATGATTTATTGGACTTATATACCGTACTGTATACGAATCACATACGCCTCAATACGATTTTACGCACATATTTGTGTACGACTCAAAACGATTATGTACGATGTTGTTCATAATTGGTATACGACACAATGCGCAACATTTGTATGGCAAAAGTATTGTACAAACAAATGCAAGTCGATGTTGCGACTTTCAGCTCTGCCTTATAAGGGACAGAGAGAGATTGTGAACGACGCTCGATTCAACAAGTGACAGATTTGCAAACCTTCACATCTGAAGGAATCTCAGCCGTTTAAAGGTTTTTCTAATTGGTAGAGGTTTTTTAAATGTAGGGTTTTTATTTATAGAGGTCCTTAAAATGTAGGGGTTTTTAATTTCTAGAGATTTCTTAATTTTTAGAGGTTCTCACTGGGAGATTTTTTTCAAATTTAGAGGTTCTTTATTTCTCTTTACGTTTTTCCTTCATAGAGTTTTCTTTTGTAAATAATTTTTTATTATTAAATGTTTATTTTTTTATTTTTGGAGTTTTTGATTTTAGAGGTTTTAAACTTCTATAATTATAAGTATGTTGATTTTTAATTGTTATCTTCTGTGATTTAGGAATTTTTAAATGATTGTTTTTAAATAATGGTGAACGAAAAGTATGAAATGCTTATTATATTAATACTATTAAATGAGAATCATTACTAACAACGTTGAAAAATATATTTAATTCATATAAATATGGTAAAAATAATAAAACCAATAGCATAAATAATAACTACATAAAATACAATAGAAATTACAATAATTATAATAAACACAATGAAAATACCAATGGCGACAATACTAGTAATTTGTAAAGTCAAAATGTGGTCAATTTTATAACAGCTGTTATGACAATATTACACAAAATAAACAATAACAATAATGTTTTGACAGCAAATCACATAGTAGTGAAAATAACAATAGAAAACAACAATTACAATTAGGAGAACAATCAAGGTACTAAAATGTTTTGTTTTCGGTAATTAAACACAAGATTGATTGACTTTTAAAAGTTTTAGATCTTAATTGATTGTTTTTCGAAAATAATAATTTTTTTAATTGTTTTGACATTCAAAACAATAATTTATTTGTTCTACTTTTATATCCTTAACCCTTTAGTAGGTGATTAATTATTTTTGATCATAAAGATTTAAATACATTGGAGTTATCATTGAAAATAACTTTTATGTTTTGTGATGAAACTTTCTGTTTATTAAAAAAGTTGAAAATAGTTTTAAATCGTAGCAAAATATTAATTTAATTATTGAATTATCTCTGTGGGGGTTCCATGCCTGTTTTCTAGAGTTTAAAGACTACCCAAGGTGATATTGTGACCTTATAGTCAAATTTATTAGAAGAGCTCTCTAGCTTTTGCGTTTTCATCTGAAGTGTTTTGATGTTTTTATTTTACTTATTTAGTCTTTTATTATTGTTTTTGTTTTTATTTATTTACTGATTTTATTGGTTTTGTTTTATATATATTTCTTTCTTCTTTTTGTTACTGTTTTTTATTTTTTATTTCTGTATTATCAATATATTGTTTTTTTTTTTTTATTTATTTTGTCATTGTCTTTCTTATATATTGCTTTTACTGTCTCTTTATTTTTATTTACTTTACTGTGTCGTCTTTTTATGCTTTTATCATTTTTGTTTTTCTCATAACAATAATAATAATAATGATATCTTAATTTAATTCGTAAAATGGTAACAAATTTGCATTCGCCGTATATAATATAAAAATAGTAGAGTTATATAACTCTTTTTTAGTGAAGTCAAAATTCTTTAAATCTTAAAATAACAATACTGAATTGGAAATAAAAAACAACAAATGGTAAAACAATATTTTTGTGTACATCATTTTTATTTTTTAGCACAGTAAATTATTTAAAGTTATAAAAAACTACAAAAATGTTATTTAAAAAGAATAAACAACAGTGATGTACAAATATTCAATGTACTTCGTAGATTTATGGTTGAATGTTTTTAAAAACCTTTTTTGGATACATTTTTTACATTTTTTAAAATCATTTTTTATATTTTTAAAAATTATTTCACAAAATCATTTTGAAACAAATGTTGGTTGATGCTATAATTAAAAACAATAAAAGGAGTGAGTAATAATTAACAGATGATAATGCCTACTTCCAGATTTATGTTTTATAATTTAGTTTTTTAAGTATTGGGTTACAACACGTTGGCAGCAAAATGTTAAAACTAATAGAAAACAACTTAAAAAAAATTATGTTTTTTCTTTCAGCGCCTTAAAAAATAAAGCATAAATTTTGTTGTTGTTTTAGAATGCAAAAAAATAAATATATTCTTATTAGTGTTGTTTTATATTTACTATTTCTTTGAATTAGTTTTTTATGTTGAATATTTATAAGATACTTTGAGTTAAAAATTCAGCGTAAGCTTAAATTAAAATTTCATATGGAACAATTTATTTTTCTTTTTGTTTTCTTGGATTCTTTAAACTTACCAATTATAATTATCAAAAAGGGTAGTTTTAAAATTTGACTTTCCTTCTCTAGACAGACGTTTTATTGAACTCACAATTAATATAACACAATTTAAATGAAAATAATTTAAATAAAGGTTATTTTACTATATTGTTTTAATTATAAGCAACCATTGCATTTAAAATGGGGTTACATGGAAATTTAAATCTTTCAAAAACAAAATAAATTCAAGAAAAATGGTTTTAAATATGTTTTAATTTAAACTTAACGTTTGTAAAAAAAACTTTCTTATGTTGCAGTTTTTGCGAAATCTAAAACGCAATAAAAATAAAAAATAAAAGAAAATTCGAAAAAAAGAAGGATGTGAGGAAGAGAAGTATTGGAAGAAAAAGAAGAAAGAAAAAGAGAGAAAATGAGAAAATATATATGTTTATATA
>JARUHE010313694.1:0-11860 GCA_031471125.1 Archaeomysis grebnitzkii | reverse complement strand
ATCTGAACTAGACCATGGAGGTTTGGTTTATCCCGAATGAGCACATTCGTATATGCTGATGACATTGCTCTACTTGCAAATACTCCAGACCATACTGTCAAGAGGAAAACCATCCTTTATGTAAGCTTTAATTAATAATCTAATATCAAACTTAAATTATTAAGTAAAGTTGTTATTTCTATATACGTCTTACTTCCGTTCTTCTGATGTAACGTTAAGAATTGACAAAGGCAATCCCAGGCCAACTAAAATCCCTTCCAAATGGTTTGTGAAATCCGTAAAACACATTTTATCTATATAATTTAATTGTGACTTCAAACAAATTATTAAATGTTTATTGTTAGGACAATTATTTATCATGTATCCCTAGGTTCTTATATATGTCACTGTCACCTAATTCATGTTTGCTTATTTATGTATTATGTTTCTATTATTTGTTATATATCTTCTGTTTCTAATGAAGTGCTAAGATAGCATAACAAATCGGGAACATCATAAAGCCAGTGTAACAAGAGCTTACCGCCGCTCGGCGGAAATAAACTCAATTAGAAGAATCTCGTTGCCAAACACAGTGTTGGAAAAAGATTTATAGTTTTATATTGATTTAATTTATTTGCCGATTGTTCTTTATCCATTAAAATCTTAAATGGTTACTTAAGGACAAAGGCAATCCCAGGCCAACTAAAATCCCTTCCAAATGGTTTGTGAAATCCGTAAAACACATTTTATCTATATCTTGTCATGTTTAAGTCACGAGTAACTGCTGTGCAATGCGGACGTATTTAAGTATTTTAACCGGTTCTTGTAACATCGGTGATACATTAGTCTAATGACTTACTCCATTTTATGTTACACCAGTGGTACAAATTATGGTTTACAGTAATTAAAAACATAACTAACTTAATTTGTATCACTGATGTTAAATAAGAAGGAGTAAGCCATTAAGCTACTGTATCACCGGTGTTAACAGAATCAGTTAAAGTGCTAGGCTGTACAAATAAATCAAAGGACTAATATAGCTTTGGAATATTTTGGTGAAGCCCCAAAATGAGAGATTTTGGAAGGAAACTCTGCTGAGAATGTCACCTTAAAAATAATAATAACAACCAACCTGCTGTGCAGGGCATTACTATTTGATGCACTCTTAGGTTCCTTCTCTAGCGCACTCTCATTTATAAATGTGAAAATTTTTCAATTCTTTTATAAAAGCATGATATCTACAGTACATAATTACTGCTTGTTTTTACAAGCCAAGACGTACACTCTCACCAGAGTAGGCCACACTGGCGGTAAAATATGCTGGACAGGCAGCACACAGTTGCAGGTCAGGCAGACGGGTGGAACATGAGCTGCTCCCGAGCAAAGGAGGACATCATGGGTCAACCTCGTGTGCCCTATACGTAGTCTCGTGAGGACGGCATTAACACGCTTTGGGAGACGGTCATGCATGACCCAAGGCGAAATGCTGGGGCGGATAGACCGTGGTGAGGCCAGACCAACGATCCTGCCACTCGGCCAGCACATTCTGTCGAATACAATTTCTGAAATCTTCATAAGGAATGGCTATGTTTGCAGGCGGTCCATGCGCCACAGCTCTTTTTGCGGCTGCATCTACTCTCTCATTGCCAGGGATACCGACATATCCCGGAACCCAGCAAAAGCGAACCTGACGGTAACGAGTTGAAAATTTTAACAGCCACTCCTTAATTTCCAAGACAAAGGTGTGTCTACTTGTGAAGGCCGTAACTGAAGCAATCACGCTCTTTCAATCAATAAAACAACACATCTACGGCGTGAGCACCTCTCATATGCATACCTCAAGGCTAGAAGTATCGCGTAAAGCTCCGCCGAAAAGATTGAAAACTGGGAAGGCAGTTTCTCCTCACGAACAGTTTCGTTAATAAGGAAGGCGCAACCCACACCGCCAGGTGATTTTGAACCATCAGTATAAATGTGGTCCTCCACAATTCCATGGTCCCGACTCACATGGTGGAGAAACTCGGCGGCAAGAACAGTACTGGCGGCGGACGATTTGGTCAACCTAGCAGGGCAAGACAAAACCCTAGGTACTATCCAAGGTGGAGACGAAGGTGGCCCAATGGGTGACACACCAGCATCCAGACAACCCAGAACACGAAGCGAGGGAAGTACACGTGCCTCCACAGGTGCAGAGCACTTTGGACGTTCAAAAAGTGCTACATCATGCTGGTGGACAAAACGAAAGTTCAGGTTCTTTCTGCAGCCAAGTATTTTGGTGGTAAAACGTAGAGAGAGTTCGCTCCTCCGGATGTCACCCGTCGTGGAGATGTTGAAGCAGTGCTTCACACATCGCAACAACCTTACCCTGCCCCCCTTCCGGAGGGCCCAACACTGCCAACAGTTTGGTTCTTGCCTTCATTGACCATTGTTTGTGTCCACATTTTATATAATATTTATTTAATTGAAAGTAGAATGTTTACAATCTATGCTTATTAAAAATAGATAAAATGTTCTTAACTAAAAAGTTAGGGTCCTCACACATGAAATCTACCCACTCTACACATTACTATTGGCAAAGGGATGCTATGAACCAATTTCACTTAGACCTTTCGACAATTGATTGGTTGGATCTTTTAAGCTGTGTGAGTATGGATGGAATTTTGTTGGACCACTTGCAGGCATATGTGTGATCAATTTCCTTCCTACTCTCAAGTCTAGAGCATCCCAGAAAAATAAAAAGAATAATTCTATTCTCCTTCCTACAAAATGGTGCATTTGTCTCAGGTTCGTCACTTTTTTGAATGTTTGATGGCCTAGCATACTTTTCAACAGACGAGTGCGGATATAAAACTATTCAAGGTTTCTTGTCATGTAACCATCGAGTCTGAAATCGAGGCTAACACTTCTCCACTTCAACATTAGGCATTGTAGGATCTACTATCCGAGGGTCAGACCTGTTCTGGTGGGTATTTTTGTGTGTGCAACAGCCCCTTCAGTGGGTGTTCCTCTCGGGTGACCATCTCTGCTTTTTTTCGATGATTGATCCGTCACCAATTTTCGGACAATGTGTTTCAAGATGTTGTGATCATTCCTGACAGGGTATGGTAGCAGCTGGGTTTGCTTGACACCAGTGGGAAAAAAGGTCCTGATTTGTGCCATCCTGCATTCTTGAGGAGGCTTGCAACACAACTCGTAAGATGAAACATGTCTGTGCTGGTGGATGGTGCCCCACTATTTGGGGCTGAGCCACCGATGTGCAAGTCTCAGCACAGAGATCTTGGGTGTTGTTGTAGATTCCAGATTTAAGTTCCATATACAAATTTCTACTTTAATCAAAAAATCAAAAGCAGTCTTCAGCTTAAATCCTAAATGGTACTAATTTCATGCATGTTGTCTTCATTAATCATATTTGACCACTCCTGGATTACTGCTCCCCGGTTTGGTGCAACTAGACAAAGCAGGTTGATGGTTCTTTGAACCTCCCATATGTAGTACAACTGGCTAGACTCAACCTTTGCTTAGGACAGACCTCCTCCTGTACTCGAGAATAGCCCTGCACCCGTGGCCTTTTCCTTTCCCTCCCCCAAGCTTCCTCTGATGTTCATGGAAAATTCTCTCTAAGGATTATTAAACAAATGGAATTCCCGGAGGTTGTTGCTGCTCCAGTCTTCTATATCACCAGCAGACCACTAAAATTACTTTAGATCTGCCAAAATCTGCCACTTGTGTGTAGCACGATCACCTCAGATGCTCGCCATACTGTCCACTCCCTGCTGTTGTCAAGGGTGGAGTTTACCGAGACTTATGCTAGTATGAGGTGTGTTCTAATCCAATAAAAGTTCAGCTGAGAACCATATTAGCAAAAATAATCTTTATATTCCAACTTGTTTATTTTTTCTTTGTAACAAGTAAAATAAGATTTACTTTTTCAATAAGTTAAAGATATTTTATTGTTTTTTTAATGTTTTCAAAATGTTTTCTAAAAACAAAGTCAATTAAAATTGTTTTAAAGCAAACTTGAACAAACTAAAATTTGTTTATTTTGGTAATGGTGCTTTGAAGACAAATACATGTGGCAATAATGCTGAAATTCAGATCAGCCTAGATTGAAGAACAAATGCAACCAATACTTGTGTTCTTCTTTAAAGAAATTATAGCTAACTTGGATATTTGAAATTTGAAGATCATCAGGGAGTACAGCCATATTCAAATCCAAATGAAATAGCCTTAGAGCAGACTCAAACCTATGAAATTTGTTTATGCAGCATTAATCTCTAGGCAGCCTTTGTACCTACTTGGTAACATTTAAACAATAAAAATGCTATTTATTATTTTATAAACGACAACTTTATTCGCAAAACCATGAAAAAGAAAGAAGTTGTCAACAGTCAGCACCACCTATCAATCTTTTGACTTACTAGTTCCTTAAACACAAGGTCTCATAAATTAGAAAAGTGCATTAATTAAACATAAATTGATATGAAAACGTTGTTTGTTATCACAAAATGTTCCATATTCTATAACTTCAATTTTATATGTACAGATAAGTCCTATTTGTTTGCATTTGTAATGGTTTAGGAGACTTAATAATTAATAAAGTGATATTGAAAACAGTTTCTTGCAACAATTATGAACTTGAATTTTGGAAACTTGAGATTAATGCACATTTAAACCTGATTTGATTATAAATTAGGCAATTACTAAATAATAGTGAACTTTGACATGTTGACTATTGAGATTTGTTTATAACATTAGTACAAGATTCTGAATGAAAATGTTCTCCCACAACTTCTGAAGGCGATCTTGATACACTGGCCGTGACTAGTTTAAACTAAACTATGTGCTTAGATGGCTGTTTTGGTGGAGCATAGAAGTTTTTTATTGAACTAATTTAAAATTTTAAAATTTTGGGGCATTTCTTCAAAAACAGGAATAAGTAGTATGCTTCTAAGGCAGTTTATGACACCCTATGGCCCAATTACTCCATCCAATAGTAATTCTTATGAAGACTGTGGGACTGTGGCAAGTATAGTTCTAAAGCATTGCTCTCTTGTTGGAAAAACTTGATATTTAACTTTTTTCTCTTTTAACACACTGATTTATGATGAAAATTGGCACTTTGGTTCTTTGACAGGGTGCCAAAATACATTTTTCAATTTCAAAAAGGATATTCATTGGCTAAAGCCTACTTTAGATCTATTAATCAATTCTAGCAACCTTGGCAAGAAACTTAGAAAGTACTATCATTTTAGGGAGATTATGTTTTCCAATGGCAACCTTTATTTGTGATTTATGTTAGGTTAAGGCAAGCAAAAGAGGGATTTTATTAGACTGTCTCGACTATTACTACAACCAAAATTCTCGCAAAAAATGAAAAAAATATTCAATCATTCACTTTTCAAAGATGTTATTATTTTTTGTTGCAAAATGTTAAGAAATGTCGCTAGATTATGTGTGGTGGTCAAGAAGTTACGAGTCTTCAAAAGGCGAGCAAGCGTGTTTCTTACGTATTTAATTGTGTACGGTATGATGTCATTTCTTATAATTGTTGTTGTAACAATCGATGATGCAGAACAAATCACTTCAAACAAAAACATACTCTTGTTTTGATCACCATTAGTCCAAATTATTTGTAATGTTTAGTCTAGAATTTGAATATTGTTTTTTAAAAACCTTCTATTACAATGCAATTAACATGAATTAGATCTTTTTTCCCACAAAATCTGGGATAAACATAGTAACAAATTACATTAGTGCTTTCAAAAAAAAATTTGTTAAGGTATTTATTGTTGGATTTAGATTTTAAATTTCGAAATTGCTCGCCAATAAGTCCTACTAAGCAGCATTCTGTAGACTTATGGCGAGCAATCAGTTGGTGTGCATTTTATTAAGTAGTTATTTATTATGTTTCGAAATGTTAATTAAAAAACTATGTTTTTTTTGTAACTATCATAAAATTTTCAATATGCTAAAAGTGTTTATTTCATTATATGAAATATGTGACAGGTTCGTAACTAATAAAAATCAAGTTGTTCTAAAATGTGACTGTTACAACAAGTTCATTTATACATTTAAAATATTGTATGAATATTCAAGACATAATCTTTTTTATGAAAATGTTCCTATAGCCTATGAACTATATATGTTTTTTTCATAGAAGTGTACACAATTAGTCAAACTTTTTATAAAATTGTAAAATAGTACAGGCGGCAGGCGTATCTAAGACTTGTTAGTCTGTAATGTTATTTGAACATAATTATTTTATTGTTGGACCTAGCCAGAAGTCATCCATGTCATAAAGTGATATAATTTAACTCTAGGTATGTTTTCTACCACATGTTTTGTTGATGCAATTAAAATTGTATTTAGCAATACTTAAGAAAAAAATACTAACAATTTAGGGAAATTTGTTAATTTTTTAGTTTACGAATGGCAAGCTTCAAACCACATTGAATAAATATTTCAGTTTGTTTAACGCTTGCAACAAAGTATGTCTCCACGTTAGATGATCTTGATTCCTTGTGTGGGAGTGATAATGTGTCATATTTAGAGTATAAAAAATTAATTAATTTGAAAATGAAGTGTCCAACTTGTGACCAGTTTTTAAGCTTTAATGAAAACAAATTATGGTTAACCTGTGGTGAAAACAACATATTTATATTTATGCTAGGTTAGGTTAGGTAATACAATGTTTTTCCCAAATATGTGAAATAACATTCAACAGTTGATTTTTGAGGACAGTTATTTTTTCTTAAAATTGGTCACCAGTAGCCCAATCCTACTTTTAGAATACTGGCCTGGTTAGGTTAGGTAAGATACTATTTCTGTAAATAATGAAATATTAATAGTTTTCAATCATGGTGCTAAAAATAATTTTCCATTTTAAAGAGGGTGTTGTTTTTTGTCTTTATTAATTTTTTATTGCAGAAAAGGCCAGGGCAGTTATTTGATTGGCTGGGATGTGTTTTCACAACATTTGCCATATAAACTTGAAGCATAACTGACTTGTGTTGCTAGTAAACTAAGAATTACCTCATATTTTTTAAAAGTTGTTAGGTTTCTAGAAGTACAATGTTAAAATCACACTTACCCAATAGGCTAGGTGTTTTTGGCCACCGAAAACCATTTGACGAGCAAGCTCAGGTTAGGTTTTGTTTGGTGGGTCACAATAATACTAAAATTGGCTTAAATACCGACTGTTTCTATGAACATAAGTTAGAGGTGAAATAACGCTGCCATCTCGTGCAGTCATATAAATGCCAAGGCCACTTTGGGCTAATTTTTGGGTTGAAGAACAAAAAACCCTTGTTTTTAGCACCATGATTTTCATGTTTAGTACTTTCACTTGGTAAATCTTAAGAATGCAGGCCCAAATATACCTAAATTTAGGACAACTGTGTATTTTGGAATTCAAAACTCGGCCGAATGTAATTGAACTGCTTATAAATTAAAGTTTTCGAAATCATTTTCTTTGTAAAGTCTTAAAAAACTACCGAAACTGACCTAACCTTACCTAACCCAACTTTCACGTACATACAGAGTATAAACATACAAATAAGAGGACCATTACAAAAAAACATTGGCGGACATATTATTTAGATTTGCGATAGATAACATGTTATAATTACTTTAATATTGCATATATTTCAATAATTTGTAGCTTAATGGAATTATTTTGGTATTTATAAGACACAACAGAAAATGTACCAAATTAAATTTTTTTTACATAATGGCATTTTTTATCCTTAAAATTTTTTTCAAATACACTTGTGGTGGAAATCTATGATTCACTTGTAATAATAGAAATGCTTATTTCAGATGCCTAAAACCACATTTCAAATTTCCCACCATGTACCATGTATTAATATGCGGAGGTATGCAGTCCCCCTTAATTTGCTGACTTTGGCAGTTCCCTTTGTTTTGTGCCTTTGTGGAAATGGAAATATGTCTGGTCTAGAGTTAGAAAACTGCAATGGCCACCAAAACCCATTTGAGGAGTAGTCAGATTAGGTTTTGTTTGGCGGGTCATGATAATGTTAAACTTTCCTTGGTCAAAGTTGAACGGAACCGGTACCTTTACATAGGCATTTATTTTCAAAACTACTTGGCAAATTGGCAAATAGTTGCAAAGTAGTGAAATATGAGGTGAATATGATCTTCCTTGACGAAAATTATTATAACAAAACAAGACAAAAGTAGTTATAACCTGTAATTGAAGCTAATCACTGGCATTTCAATTGATGTTTACAATTGACAAGCATACCAGCTGTACTGGTTTTAATTGGTATATTGGTTCTAATAGTTTTTTTTGGGAACCGAAAACCATTTGAGGAGCAGTCAGTTTAGGTTTTGTTTAGTGGGTCACGATAATACTGAAGTTTCCTTGAATAGTGCAGTTTTCATAGTGTGTGATGCGACGTACCGGTTGTGTTCAACTTTCACTGAAAAATCAATTGAAATATTGCGTGAGCATGACGTGTTCCCAATTTCTGTGCAAAATATTTTTTGGTATTGGTAAAGCCTAACTTAAAATGCACCTCGAGAGATAAATCTTTCAACAAATTTATGGTTCACTTTTAAAAATACAAAAATAGATGTTAATTATCTCAAACGCTTCTATACTATAGGTTAGGTTAGGTTAGGTTCGATCTGGCTGAATTTTGCTGAATTTGACTGAACCTAGCTGAATTTGGCTAGATCCGTGATTTTTTATTTTTTATTTAGCGGTTTCAACAACTCTTTTTTAGTTATCTTGGCGTATTTTAGTATATTTGTGAGTCATCATTTCGATAACTTATGTGTGAAGAAGTGAATTTTTAAATTTTTTGGGGGGCTTTATTATTCATTTGCGCCAATTTTAACTTTTATATTTGTTTAAAGCACATCATATTCATTAGGAAAACAATTTTTGTGTAATGAAATGTCGTTTTAAGTTGGTCTTAACTTTTACCATTTTTTTCCTAAAGATTTTGTTCTGCTTTAAATGAATATGAAGGTTAGTGTTGGAGGAAATGAAGATTAAAGTTGCTAAAGAAAGTTGAAATTTTTCAGAACTTTTGTGTTTTTCTTAACTAATTTAGTGGTTTTAGCGACTGCTCCTAACTGTTTTAGCATGTTTTCGTGAAATTGCAAACCAGATGTTTGGCTAATTCCAGTGACTTAAGTGCAAGGAAGTGAAAATTTCAACTCTCCTTAGGGACTTTAAATTTTAGTCTTCATTTCCACCAATTTTAACCTTCATATTCGTTTAAAACACATCAAAATCTTCAGGAAAAATGTTTTGCACGTGGAAATGTAGTTTTCTGTTGTGCTTAATTTTTACCAAAAGGTTGATATAAAATATTTCCCATTTTAAAGAAGACGTTCGTTTTTATGTTTTCATTGCAAAAAATGCCCCTTTGTGATAATTTTTCGATTAAAGAGGACAAAGGTAGATTTTCAGTTTCACTGTACCATGCTGTATTACTATTAGGCACTATATGAAATGAAATGAAATGAAATGAAATGAAATAAACTAAACTAACCTAGCCTAGCTACAATTCAGTTGACAAAACACTAAAAAATGCATGGAAAAAAATACCATAAGTCATAAAGTATCCCTCACAAAAACCTAGCACCAACAAGAATTAGCAAATGACAGTCAGATAGTAGATTAAAATTCCTAATACATTAACGGTTATATTTACTATATTTATTTTTTTCAAAATCCCTGCAGGGGCTACCCATATTTCAATGCATTAAAGCTTTGGCTAAACTTTACTTTAGTTCCCTTAATCAAATCTAGCAACTTTAACAAGAAAGTACTATCAATTTTGAAAGGTTTTTAGTTCTTCAATCTTACCCTTTGTTTGTGATTTGTTATGTCAGGTAAAGTAAATTTCTATTTCACAAAATAAGTGAAAAATTAATGTTTTTCATGTTCAGTACGGTGAAAGTTACGAAGCGGCACACGTACCTGTATTGGATTTAAATACAAATGTAATTTCACAATTTATGAAATAACAATAATAATAATTTATGAAATAATTGGAATAATGATAAATCAACTTAAAATTATTTATATAAACATTCGCCAAATAAAACAAAATAAGATTGGAAAAACCTTTGATTAATCAACTAATTCAGTTTGAAATGTTGGAACATACTAAAGATTGGTTGATTTCAACGAAAACTTCTAAAATTCAGTTGGTTTCATCGAGGTCTGCCAGTTTTCTGTTAGGGTTATAGCAAGTATAAATCAGTATTTTTAAGCCAATTTTAGCATTATTGTGACCCAGAAAACACCAACCTAACCTAACTTTGCTCATCAAATGGTTTTCGGTGGCCAAAAACACCGAGCTTAGCCTAGGTGAGAATCCTGTTATGACTGGTTGGTTTCAAGCAGTTTTCTGGCACGCCATAAAGAGAAATGGCAGACGTACGATTTCATTTTGCTTTATATAATATATTTTTATTATATTTTCTATTGCATTTATTAAAATTATTGTTTTTGAATCACACTATTCATCTAAATTGCAACACTTTGTAAAGATATTATTGTGTTTTAGGCGGGTAATAATAGACATGTTAAGAGTAAACTTTAAAACGTATTGCCCGTAGCATGGCAGCACAAAGACTGGCGTGTTCTGCGCGAACAAGCCTGCGCAGACTCAAGTATAATACATTACAGGTTTCATAAAGAAGAAAAAGTGTCAGCCATTTTAATTGTTGTTAGATTTAATTTCATAGCCCAAAATTGTAAGTCGCATAATAATTTATTATTTTCTGGTTTCTCATAAAGAAAAAATTATTTAACTCTGTTAAATCTTTTTTGCAAATTAATTTTCATAACAAATTTCTATTAACTAATATATATACCTGCGGGAGGGTAAGTGGAGGATATAAGAATTTTTACATATCTAGTAAAAATTTGATTGCTGCTGTTACTGATGCATTAAAAGACAACTCCCTGTACATCTTCGTGTTTGGCAGACGTACAAAAGTTTCAAATGAAAAGAAGTGCTCGTCATTTTTTAGATTGTTATATTTCATTTCATAGCCCAGAATTATAATTCGCATAATACATTATTGTTTTCTGGTTTCTCATCAAGAATATTTTTTTTGCAAATCAATTTTCATAACAAATTCTTATTAACTATTATATACCTGCGGGAGGGTCAAATGAGGATAACTAAGAGGTGTGTCTAAACACTTCTGGGAGTGTCTTGTTAGTAAGTGTATGATAAAAATGGGCAGCAGCAGGAGCAGCAGCGTCGAACGCACCCAATATAAACATTTATCATTTGTATTAATAATTCACAAATCATAATAATAATTATGACCAAACATTTTATGAAAATAAAGTACTAACAATTGTATTTAAATTTTATTTAATCGAATGGGCGGCCATTATATTTTGTCAACATTGGCATGATTGACTGTCACCATAAAACTTGTCGCTGATTAGCGGATCAAAATCCAAAGCTCGGGGTAAGTCTGGGGTTGGACCCCATGTCTTAAATCTGTAAAAGAACGGAAACCACCATTTTGGATCGAATCCGGTTGTAAAAGAACGGCTCTCAAATTTGTAAAAGAACGGTTCTCTTATGATTGTTTATAAATTACAGTCAACCAACCAAAAGGCACATCTAACAGAACGGAAACATATTTCCTAACGTAAATCTAATTAATTTATTAGGCTTCATTATTTCATTTAATATATTATCCAGAAATCTCATTTGCTAAAAATGTAGAGGTTAATTGTTGTTAATAATTCAAATTTCATTGGTTTAAATGAATGTTGTAAATGCAACAAAGGGTGTGGTCAGAGTGCCAGAAAGTGGTATTTTATTGTTGGACTCCAACAACCCAATTTTCAAGTTTGAACTCCAATAGTAGAAAG